>CAEFZX010021387.1:0-69005 GCA_903066825.1 Alfaro cultratus
ATATATATATATATATATATATATATATATATATATATATATATATATATATATATGTGTGTGTGTGTGTGTGTGTACATTTCTAAAGCTTACCGCTAGAGAACTACGCAGAATGTTGAATATTGGGTTGACTAATTCTCCATAAAAACTATACTGCCTATCCCAATTGATTGTTTGGGAGATATATTGTTCCTGCTACCAACACTTTAGATATGCAGAGTTTGCAACATGTTGCTGGACTTTAACTGTGGGAAAAGTTTCTCATGCCTACTGTTCAGCATGGTGCAGGAGGTGTACTGATGTGGGACAAGTTCTCTCCCAAAGGTTTAGGTTTTGAGGACCTTGTTGGATTGAATGACATCATGAATTATTTGAACTAAAAGGACAATTAATTAAAAGCCTGCTGGTCTGTGCTAGAAACTGAAAATGGTTTGATGTTGGTGGTCCAGCCGGATATTGATCCAAACAGAAATAGTTCATGAGACACAAAACAATTAATTTCCCATGACTAGGTGTCAGACCTAAATGTTATTGAAAACATGTGGTGAGAGTTAAACAAATGAGCACATGAGAAAAGACCTTTAGGAGTCTGGATGATCTAGAGAGATTCGTAGGAATAATGATCAAAGATATTGTGTGAAATGTTATTAGGAAACACTAAGTGCTGCCCTTTTGGCGAAACATTAGATACTATCAGCAGGAATACCAATAATTAAGGTACACATACTTTAATAATCATGCAAAACATATTTCTTATCTGATATAAAAGATCAATTCATTTAAATCTGTACTGTGGGTGAAATAATAGTAGATAGCAAGCTGACATGATGAATGTACATTAAGGCTGAGAACTATAAATGCAAAAATACTGGCCATCTGTTGAAATGATTTTTATTGTACCTGGAGAGGAGAGCGAGGTGGTGGAGGAGCTTTCCGTTTTCGGGGGGTTGTCCCCCCTTGCACTGATGAAGCAGCTGAGGGGATTTGAATGGGCTGTGTGGGAGCAAGAGGGGGATCACAGACAAGCAGAGGTCAAGCTGAACTTAAAATAAGAAACAAAACAGAAGAAAACCCAAGATAACAGAAAGGGTCAGTGACAAAGAGGAGAGAAAGCCATGAAAATGAAGGCAAAACACTGAAACAATGACTTCATATTGGAAACATGCACAATATGATGGGCCAAAATAAGTCATGGTCTCATTGGAAGCAGTGATGCAACATACAACTATGCGACATTACCTCCTCGCCTGCGCTCTCAGAAGCTATGTAAGCATTGAGGAAAAAGACACAGTGAGCTAAAAGTAAGAGATACATTGAAATAAAATGAAAACTTGGTGAATTTTCCCTGCCACCAGTTCTTTCATTGTTGTCTGGGCTGTTGATGAATCTCAAAGTAAATTCACCAAATTAAAACATCATTTCGTGGTTAGGCTAAAAGTGCATATCAAATCTTCATTATCGTGACCCATCTGTTTTCATATGAGTACACAGTCTCACTGGGCAAAATGTTTGTTTCTTTTTTGTTTACCACAGTCTACAAACACACCCAGTTGTGCTCCTCATCGAACAATTACAGACACTGTCTGGGGAAGCATTATGTAAGACAAATAAATGGTTCAATTAGCTTCACAGGAGATCCCGTGAACCCATTCAGGAAAAGAAATTTATGCACTTACAAAGAAACCAAGAATGACACAAAACACCCAGAAGGCCTTGTTTTGTACCTGGGGGTACTCCATCCTGCAACATGCGAACAATGCATTGGTTCCCTGTAGTTATGGCATAGTCAGCAGCTTTGTGGCCAAGTTGGTCAACCAGTTGTGTGCTTGCGCCCCCTCTCAGTAGAGCCTCTACAGTCTCGACACTTTCACTCTCACAGGCAAGCATCAATGCTGACCTGACCATCAAGAAACAATTATTAGAATAATAAATACCAGTGATTGATAATATCACCTAAAATATATAAAAAAAATATCCTACAATAACCCTAGTGAGAGGTAGTTTTAACCAACCTTTTAGTTCACTCAAAAAAGAAAGTCCATTATATTTCTAAAAGCTGTCTGAAATTTGTTCTCCATCTATGATGATTGTCTTTGCTGTGCAAATATTTGTAATTAGAAAATATTATGTTATTTGACATCTGGATTATTTCAAGAACTTCCACTTGGCGTTTCAGTTCCTGCCATTTGGAGAAACAGTGAGATACTGTGATCCTAGCTGGATCATAAACATGTAACTAGTACAGTATTTTCTAAAACTTAGGAGCTCTCCATGCATCCTGAGTCTGACTGCTAAGAGAATAAATTTAGAAAGATATGTCAAAAATCTGAGCAACATTGTACCTCCCCTGGTTGTCCTGTGTGTTTGCATTGGCACCTCGACCCAACAGAAAGTCACACAGCTCCACTCTGCTCATCTGGGCCGCAAGGATCAGCGGCGTGGCTCCGTCCTGAAAAAGGCATCATTCAAACATCACCTAGAGCATTACACTCTTACAGCAACCAAATAACACGTAACAGAGCTACAGTCATCAAACTTACATTGTCCTGGACATCAAGGTTGGCTTTAAAGTCCCACAGTGTCTCAGTGCTGGACAAACAGCCACTGATCGCTTTACGATCCAATCAAAAAATAAAAAAAATAAAAGAATAGTATAGAACAGCTTCTGCAATGTTACAACATTGTATGATTCAATCAACTGGTGTCAGCATCTTATAACTCTTAGATGCAAAGCTATGATAAGAAACTCTAAGGAAGAATTTGATATTTGCAGATAACACTGCTGGTACCTGCATGATGCAGTGGTGTCCTGCCAATGCTGTCTGTGCAATCTACTGCCAGTCTCTCCTAAGACGCCACACAAAACACCAAACCATCAAATTTTGTAACATTTTTCCTTTGCATGATCTGGATCAGATACAGTGTCACTGATTTTTACCTGCAGCAGTCTCTTTAAACACTCGTGCTGACTATTTTTGGCTGCAAGATGAAGTGCGCTGAAACCTGTAGTCAGCAGGTTGCAAACAGAAAATAAAAATATATGTTTGCATATCTGGCAGAGGCTATTCTTAGCTTAAAGGATATAACATGCTTCCCATCAGATATCATACCAGCTCCGTCTGTGACACTGATGTCTGCTCCATGAGATATGATTACCTCCAGGCAATCTAGTCTGCCTCTAGATGCACAGAGGTGGAATCTGACAGAAGATATACTAACAAGTCAATACGAATGAGAAGAATACAGCTGGCGTTTACTGATATTTCTTGCTTGATTCCTTTTACCAAATATTTTTAATTCAAAATGAAGGAATATTTTAGTCTCTACATTACAAGAAAGACCACAGGTATATTTGAAACTGATAACATTAAAGTATTAAAATTAAACTATAGAAGTTACGCATGACAAAATATGAGTTTTCTATAACTCTTGATAAAAATTTGTCTTCACGCTACTTAGGTGACATTATAAGGTAATCAGTAGCACTAGATTCTTCTTGGTGGTATCAGATTAAAGATAATAAACTTTTCAGATTTTATTTTGTAAAAACATTTGAAAACTATAAACATTGTGTTGTTCAAATACAGAAAATACCAATCATAGTAATAATAATAATTAAAACACACTAAAGTTTGTGCTTGTAAAATTCCAAAATGGGAAAAAGTTTTGCGAGAGAAAATCATCTGGAATGATTCCTGATTATAAAGAAAAAAATCCTATCTGCAAGTTAATGTTCCTAAAGAAGACATGTTTCATGAGCAAAGGGCCATGCAGTAAAGAATGAATTAAACTTGTGAGCAAAAGCTTATCTGAAAAAACGTTTTCCTTTTAGTAGAAAAATTATTTGTGCTTGGGCAATTGTTTTTTTTAGCTTTAATGAATAGAGCGAATAAGATAAGACTAAGAAAATAAACAATTAACACCAATAACAAAATTTCCAGCATTTGTAAAGATAAAATATCCAACTTACGCTGACTTGCCCTCAGCATCCAGCTTGGTTGGACAGAGACCTTTTTTGACCATGAGGGCAGTAACTTTGTCAGGTTCATTCTGCTCCACAGCCTGCAGCAGCCTTTCATCACTCTTGCTCCAGTCTTGACTCTATGGGAGCGGGGGAGCCAAAGCAAAATTTCCCTCCAGGTCAGCAACGCCCCAATAAAAACTGAAAACACTCTTTATACAATGCCAGCTAGGAGTTTACATATACTCATAAGTGGCATGAATGCCAAAAGTTTAATATTAGCCTTCCTTTATCATTCAAAAAACAATTTTGATGTATTTTTGGAGTCATTGTCACATTAAAACACCCAACTGTGACCAAGTTTCCCTCACCTGACCAGAACTACCACCTCCGATGAAAGGAAATTGGTCAGGATATCACTAAAAAACAACTAAGAAATTGCCAAAGTTCAAGTCTGTCTTAAACTCCAAGATTTTGGAACACCAGTGTATGCACTGTGTAAGAAGGTCAGTATGCATCACCATGGGTTGAAAGAATGTTGACCAAGAAATAGGCAACGTCTATCATGACTGAACCTTGCAGATGCCCACCTGTACAAGTCAATTACCATTCATAGAAATATTTCACGGTCCAAGGTAACAAATATGGAGTTATTTGCCCATATTTGTTTGGGCAAATAGCTCAAACAGAAGGCAGTACATTGTGAAAGACTCATGGTAAGGCTTCTGAAACTCAGAACATTACACCCACTGTCATGGTAGTGGTAGCAGCTTCATGGTATAGGCTGTTGCCAGGGATTACTTTGCACAATTTGAATGGCATGACTTTGACATGGCTGGGTGTTCCAGCAGAAAACTGACCCAAAACTCACACTGCAAATGGTTTTGAAATGTATGTAGCAGAGCATTATTAAGCTTATGGAAAGGGAATTTTTCAGACTGTGGTCAAAAGCTAGACTAGTTCAAGAGCCCTAAATTAATCCAAATGAGTTATTGTACTTCTAAGTAAAAGAGTAATCAAAGATATAGCCAGTGACATGGCTATATGTCACTGGCTATATCACTGCATAATTAGGGTTCAACTTACTCAAATGACGAAATACTAAATGTTAAAAGGAAATATGCTATTTTGACTGTCTAAATTAGAGGAACCCATGACTAAATTCAAAATTTTGCACTAGATTTGTTTCTTGTGTGAGAGAAGTTCAAGAGAAGTTCAAATGTATCATTAAAAGTCCTAAATTACTTTAAAAATCATGCCGATGATGAGTGTATGTAAATAACCGACCAGCCCTGTACCTCTCAACATTCAACACACTGTTTAGACGCCGTTGTTCATGTAAAAATACTTCCAGCTAGTACTATTCATTGAGATATGTTATTAATGGCAAAATAATTCAAAATTACGGTCAATTTTTGTTTAGAATTTTTACAAACAGAGACAGATGATACCTACTGGCAGCGGCAGCAGGCTGAGACAAGGACAGAACCGCTTCATTAAGCTAAAAACAGGCTGCTGGGGATCCATATTGCTATCATAGAGTCAACCAAAACTAAACACTGCCAGAGAGTACAATTTTACCACTGTATGCTAAATACCTACGTCACATTTCAGTCTCTTAGGAAAATCAATGAGTTTATGGAAAGAAAAAAACCTTCCAGAGGTCAGAGCAACATCGCAGCAGAGATCTGCATAACAGAGAATCTATACTATTTTTAAATCCTACCTCTAGTGATCTATAAACTGTCACATACACACATCGACACAATCCCTCCTTGTCTACAACAACACATCGCAAAACAGCATCCTCTGTCCGGATTTGAAAACAGTCTCCTTTCGTCTTGCTTCAACTGCATGGACTGGCCCGGCCGGTCTGTCCACGACAGCACCCTTCCCTCCTGTCCTCATTTCTCTAAACTGATCATTTCCCCTGCTGCCTTCTTCTCTGTAGCAGTTCCCTTATTTGCTACCATTAGTTTCTGTCAAGTCCTGCACTGTGCTCCCCCTCCCAATCCCTGCTCCCCTCCTGCAGCATAGTGAGATCTGTTCCTCTGCAGCTACAGAGAGGGGCCTGTGTGATGTGAGGACTCAGCAAAAAGAGGGGGGAGAAATGTGGGATAAGCTCCTGTTTGCCCTGCTGGCTCGGGTGGCAGAGTCTGCTGGCCTTAAAAAGACCCTTAACCATGTTCACCCATATTGGTTAATCTGGTTGTTATCATTGAATTTCTAATTTGGTCCATATAAAGGTATCAATAACAGTGTCCAAACAAAGCACACAAACCATTAGAGGGAGCGTAGCTTTAAATTTATGTAATAATTGATTTATCAGTTGGTTTAAAGGCCCAGCAGCAGTTCAACAGTCTGCAATTGAATGCTACATATTTTTCTATTAACTGCTGCTTGTATTCAAAGTAGGCCCCAAAATTAGAAAAAGAGTGACAGACATGAAGTAGGACTCCTTTTAGTGTGTTTGAGTCAGTGTGTCTGCACGGGCTACATGTTAATAATTGAACGCTATTTGAGATCACTGGTTATAACAGCAGCCTAGTGACAGTTCTGCTTTCCTGCTGTTTAGTGACACTGTATCCTAATACATCCCCCTCAGACTCATTTAAATAAGTTGCAGAAAGCAACTAGCAAATGTTGTAGGTTTAGACAAAAATATTTTTCATGGAAAGTGATATGTCCCTCTAAAGTTCACACACTTAATCCTGAACACTGTCCACACCAGATGCCTCTTACCTCATTCTTTTTAAACTTTGCTTTGAGACTTTTCATAATGTCTTGAACTGGAATGCAAAAAGACAACATTAAAAACATAAATTGGGCGTTGTTATAGGCCTAATAAACATACATTTTAATATCACAAATAGTCCCATAACCTAGGAAGCAGCAACATTTTAAAAACACGTAAGGCACTAACCAAAGACTAAATATTAAGGCTTTTTACAGCCAATAAATTAAATAGTAAATATCAGCTGACAGGTAAACCTGCCGCCTACCTGTGGATGTCAGTCCAGTTTCAGGTAGGTGTTTCACTTGCACATCAACTGCTCACAGAAAAATACTGAATTCACTGCTGACTGCCCGATGCACAAACACAGCCCGCCCCAGTCCGAAATCAACCAATCAGCAGCGCGCACAAGGCCGGATCAGCGGTTGATTGGCGATGATGGATTGCAGCTGTCGCCTTGTCCGCTTCGACGCACGAGCATTCACGGATGTCGTTTTTCTTCGTTTTAAACCGATGTTGACAATTGTTCATGTTTTCACCTCTGAATAAAACAAAGAACATATTTCTTTAGGGTTTTTTTTTTTAAGCTCGTCTTACCAGCTTAGATTTCTACACAGTTAGTGCAGGGAAAGTTCCTGTGTGCCGAGATGTTGGGCGGTCTTCAAGCGTCACTGTGAGTTTGACCAATGGCGGCGGCGACCCGGGAAACGTTAAGAGGTGAGTTAAGTGAAGAAGTAAGTAAATAAATTTGAAAAAACTTCACTCGAAACCGATGTAATTCTTCCTAAGCTTAAAGACAACTATTAGCATTCAAGCAGAAAATAAGATCCAAAAACTCCTATTTCTTGCTGTTATAATGTTGCTTCATACTACAAAAAGACCTTAAGAAAAAAAAAATCCAGTTATAATATATTCATTTAAAAATTGCTAAGCTAACGACACCCAATAAAGTACTCTTTTATCACGTTTTTACACAGCGCATTGTAAAAGTAAAACCTCTTAAAACGTTTTCATATTTTTTCACCAACACTTGAAAGGGAAACAAATCCTTTGTTTTTATGTGCTGGGTGAACACAAAACTGTGCATAATTGTGAAGTTGAGTATGCTTTTTAAAATGAAATCTGATAAGTCCTATGTGCATTTGCATTTTGCCACCTTTATACAAATATCCTCAAACTACAACCAACTCCTTCAGTGTGAAGGGACCGACATAATTGATCACATCATTTATGTGATCAATTAACCCATAAATGATAATGTGATAAGATACAAGGTCAGTAGAAATTTTACTTTTGATCTGGATTTGAGTCATACATATGCTTATAGTTTTTGGAACTGTAACAAATGGACAAAAAACGTTGAACATGGACTGGTGTAGTTGGTTAGTTGTAGCCCAATTATCAGTAGGATAAAGTAGTCCACAGATTATATTTACAAAAAAATTATTTAGTTTTTTAATAGTGCAAAACTCATACTATTCTATTGTGTATTTGGAAAAGTATTAGCAATTTACCTAAACAGATAACGGTCTTCTATGATACATTAAAATAATGTATGTAGACCTATGTGATTAGAAGAGGTATCTCAAGACAGTGTTCAGAAAAAGTACAGCACATTTATGTATTTTTATGAAGTCTAATCCAGTTCAATTAAATTTATTTTTAGTGCTATACAATTTTGTGCTGTGAAACTAATATATCTGGAAGTATGAAATGCCAATTTGTAAGCTATTACAGCAAACCTCGGGTAAATAAGTTTGAGCAAAGTTCTATAATCACTCAAGAGTTTGAGCCCAAAAAACAATAAGGTAGTTTATTTTTAAAAGACAATTCACATCAACTACCAAAAGAGGGCAGTAAGTGCAAGGCAGATAAAATTACAGAAATCAATTATTTCTCCAGTTTTGCTTTTTTCAACTCCTTTGATAACCGCAAAGGGTTTTATTAAATTCAAAGCTTTCAAAAATAACTTTTGTTTTTCTGTTATTATGTAATTAATATCTACCTCCCACTGAATCCGGTAGAAAAACTGGGGATGTTTGTAATGTTCATAATACTGAAATGCCAGTTTCCTGAACTTCACGGGAATTGATTCCATATATAGCCTTTTATAATGAGACAGTATTAGTTCTTTGATCGATTCTATTGCACCCTTGTTCTGGTGCTGTTTCCTTTTTTAAAAATGTAATTAGAGTGTGGGCTGTTATGCAACTGTTTTTCTTTCTCTATGATAAAAGCATAATAAAATGGAAAGATAACTGTCTGGTTGCCTGCAATTCTGTGTCTGATGATTCCTCTTAGAGAGCTCCTGATTTTCATTTCATCCTGACCTACATTCACTCCTTTTTTCAGGTTAGTTTCAATCTCCTCATCCATAAACTCTTGAATCTCAGTCTGGACAAGATAGAGACATAAATTAAATCTTCAATGCTGCTTTCCTGTGAGGGGGAGTTTTAAAGAACGAACTGTACAGAGCGAATTGAGTGGATAAAAGAGGATAGAGAAGGGACAAAAAGGGAAAGATTGCTGCAACATGCAAACATATGGCGTGAGAAAAAAAGGAAATCATTTATGGCAGAGAAAAGACAAGAAGGGAATAAAGGAATTTGCTGCTCAGTAGTTTTTGTTGACATATGGGAAAATGATTACATCTCTAACTTTCTACTAGTATTTTTTGGAAAGGTATGCGTTTGTTAGCCCAAGATGTCATTTAATGAATCAATTGATTTTATTCTTTTTCTGAGACATTTAACGCTGCATACTAACCCTCTTGACATGCGAAAACGAGACTCTCTGAACAAAGAAATCCTTGCATAAAGAGAAAAAAGGAAGTCCACTCGGTTCTTCCACTTTTTATAACAAATGTGTATACTTGTATGAACATTTTTCCCATTGTGATAGACCTTTTAAAACAGTACAACAGGACTTGAAGGAAGACAAAAACTATGAATTCATTATACCTCCACTCTCAAAGTTTAAATATGAAACAGTTAACAGAAACGTCCAAACAAACTGGAATACTAATTTAGAGGGTTTCTCACCAACCCCAACCTCAAAATCTAATATTGATGCCATGCAACTTCTTGATAGCTGTACTTAAACACAATTTATTCACACTTCTGGTTCACAGCTGTATATCATTAAAACACAGTTTTATAAGTTTTGTTTTAAAAAAAAACCCATTGTGTATGCTCAAAATGTGTGAAAGTACATCTGTATCAGCTTGTATTAAAATCATCTCTTAATATTTCAAATCCAAAGTTTCAATCCTCTGATCTGCAAAACTGTTTATATGATCTTATGTCATTCCCAGATCCAGAGTCCAGCAGTAGTAAATAAAAACTTTTGCTGGATCTCTACCACAGAAGTTCACTGTCCTCAGTGGCAGATTTAAATATGTTCAAAATGTATCTTTGTGGCAAAACCTAGGGACAGCACAAGTATTAATTACAAAAAATGTAATAAATTACACCCATTATAAAATTTCAACTTTTTTCATGTTTTGTGAATAAGGAGTGGGGGTTCCCAGTGTTTGTAGTCAAGGCAAGGATGTTCAAGATAACCATGAGGAGTGATTTAATTTGGACTGTAGTAATAAATAAATCAAATAAACATGGACATGGATCTGTTTCTTTTGATCTAGAACCAGTGTTTGTTCTTGGTGAACAATAGTTCCGAGTGAACATGCAAAGGGGAGGATGTGAAAGTCTAGATGTCATAGAGCTGATGGCTGTGATGATGGCCGTGGTGGGGGTGGATTGTAGCTCGATGACCTCATACAGTCACCCGCCCCCTGGGAGAAAGTGAGCTCACAAGAGTCGTAAAGAAAAAAAGGCATTTACGATCTTTTAACAGACTCAGATGTGCCTGGCTCAGTGTAGCATGCAATCCAATTTAGCGGTCTGGACAAAGGATAATGTGACATGTGGGAGAAGATAAGTGAGAAAATGTAAAACATCAAGGAGGCAGAGTGTATACACTAAAGCATACCTCTTTTAAAAATAAAACTGGACAAGTCTAATTTATTTTTTGTTAGATTGTCTTGTTTTATATCCACTTCTTATTCGGTGCATGGTTTATCTCGCTTGGATGAGTGGATTTCTCAGTTTTACGCAGTCCTCTCTGGACATCTGGTGCGTTATCTCTTGAAACCAAAAATAATTACGATGACGTTAATTGACTTCCTAACATAAAAAATGCCAGTAATGTCATGCCAATAAATAATTCACACCTGAGAAACGTGTTTCTGCCAGTAGACTCAGTTGCGTTGACGATGGTTTGGAAGAAGGGGATCTATTTCTTGTTGCATGGCGCATGATGTGTACAGACATTTGAATGAATGAACGCTCTGCTGATTGCGAAAGGCAGCAGGAGGATATTCCTCTGGGACTGAAGCGCCTCCCCTTTAAACGCTCGGCTGAGTTGTGCCTCTCTCTCCGAGCTGTCGTCGCTCTCTTCACTCGCACATTTTTCAGGAGGTAGTCCGGATGGATTTCGATGCGCTCGAGTTTCTGAAAGAAAGGATTCCGAAAGCTCCTGTTTTCTCATTCTTCTGAGGTTTAACAGGCTTTACGACGAGGATTACAGCCTTGTGTGTGTGTGTAGTTTTATCGTTAGTGACATGAAGAAGCGCGGATTTTTCCATCCAAAGTGGCCGAGGGACTGAATTGGCGTGGTAAGTGATTGCGCGTTCGGAGCGCAGCTTTCTACGATGTTTAAATCCATTGTTTTGGTAATTTTGTGGAACAGAAGTTTGGGCAAAAATATTTCTATCTTAGCTTTACAAGCCCCTCTTATATATAAAATCTAAACTCGCACTTAATGTTTGTAAAAATGTGTCAAAAAGTTAAGAAGTTAGAAGCTTTCCGTGTAGATGAGTTTTTTTTGTTTGTTTTTTAAAACATTTTCTCTTGGTCTTTTCTATATGTTTACGCCCTGGCTTTATCGACGGACTTTTATTGCAGGGGTGTGAGACGTAATAGAAGCCTTTGGGCAAAGTTCAGTTGCCAGACGTTCTGCTCCCATGGTTGAAACAAAAGGAGCCCATGAAGCCCAGCTGTCTCCGTAGGTTAATGTCACATGGAGGCATGTAATAGCACACAGACTGTTGCTTTGTAGGAGAAGGTAGATCTTAGAAAGATTAATATAGTTGCTGGTAGAATAGAAATATTTATATATTAATACGCAGTCCTTTTACGAAGCAGTTCATATCTTATGCAGTGTCATCTAAAATAAGGTCCAGCAATAACCTTACATCTGTCCCACCCCCAACATTTTTCACACAGTTTTCTATCCAGCACCAAGTTTGGAAGCTGAACCGGCATGGCCAAGTGGCTAAAGGACTACCTGAGCTTTGGCAGGAAGGTGCCCCCACAGCCACCCACTCCAGACTATACAGAGAGTGAGATCCTCAAAGCATACCGCCTGCAGAGGGACCTCGACTTTGAAGATCCATATGAGGATGCGGAGAGCAGGTCCAGAGGGGAATCTGGGACTTTTGACCCCTCCACACCGGTGTACGGATCTCCCATGAAGTCTTCCAGTGTGGACATGAAGTCTCCTAAACACAGGTTGATCAAAGTGGACTCCCAGGAGTTGGGACGCACCAAGATTCTTCTCAGCTCCATCTCTTTGGAAGACCAATCAGAGCCTGTAAGACCTGCTGATTCTTAGCATTTGTTTTAGCCATACACTGATCAGTGACTTGTACCTGATTTCAAATGTCATGATTTTGTGAATCTTTGACTTCCTGATTTCGCTTTTAGAACAACAAACAACTTTCAAAATATTTTTCTAATCTTCCTTCGATGAAGGAAGTTAATAATTTCTTGCATTAGGAGAAGTTGAGTTGACATTTTGCTGTGTGTGTAAGAGAGAGCAGTTGCTGTAAAGCAAGGTTTTAATAATTTAAAACAATGAAAGACTTATGAATTGACATTTAAAATTCCTTTTGCAACTTATATAAGAAGTTTTCAAACTAGCGTGGTTAGCATTATAACTGTAAAAGGTGGTCTATGTCTCCATTTCAAAGAGACTGTGGACTTTTTTGCTGATTTCACTGAAAGCTTTCAATGTCAGTGAAATCACAATGTCTCCAATGTGTATAAATCCAGGATCCTCTATAACAAAACGTGATCTAAAGTTTTAAAGGATGAAACAGAGCAATTTTGTTGTAGTTTGTTCAGCCTTCCTGTTTGTTGTTGATGGTAGCTCTGGGTCGATTTGCAGCATGTTCCCAGTAGAGGTACAAAGTAGCATCTTGTGGTAGGTGGTGTCTTTTTGTTCCTCAAAATGTTGTCAGTGGTGGACAGAATTTTCCTAGTAAAAGATGGCAAAATTGACAACTCCTAAGGAAGTCTGGTTCTTTGTAGTCTCCTTAAAATAAAGCCAATGATCCTTCATAGGTACCATAGTTTCCTTTTTAAATGGCTCCTTACACCTTTTTTAAGCTTTCTCTGCCTTCATTTTCCATGTTTCAAATTGACTGCTCACCCTTAAGTGGTGATTGAACTGAAAGTACTTCTCAGTGCTTCCCTAACTTCTTCACTGATGTACAAACAACAAAGGAGATTGTGTGAAATGTCTTCCTCTTGTCAAATGAGGTGGGATGGAGTCATAAAGAGAAGCCAACCAAGAGACATAAAAACTCCTACTTCTTTCATCCCATTTCCATCACGGTGACAGTTTTAATGATCAGATTCAATCATCAACTTCCTGGGAATGTGTGTCAGAAGATATGTATTGCTTACATAAATCACATAACATCCTACACACATAAATTTACTACCATAGGCAGCGGGGGGAAAAATGGATGGCTTTGGCGCACCATTGAGCTAGAGGGGGTCATGGTCCCCTGAGTTTATGTCCGTCCATAAATAATAGATGAGGTTTGGTTTTGCAAGCGGAGAGGGACCATCACACGTGCACATGTTGCAGGGCCACATTCATTATACTACTTGGAGAGGTATCAAGGGCTACGAAGAATTATATTTCAAACTTTAGTGCTGTTTTAGTTGTCAGGAAAGTGTGTTTTTTGTTTTGCTTTTTTTTAAAACACATGTAATGTATGAATGCATGATTACAAAATCCCTCAACCTTTAGGTACAAATGAGAAAGATGTTTAAAGGACAATTTATGCAAAAGTAAGGGCTTTACAAGGACATTAACTCAAAAACGCTGACTAAGTTGGAGAACGTGTTAGTATCTTCATCATAGCAGTTTAATCTACAAACAAGCTCGTGGAAACTGCTAGAAAGAGCAAAAATCCTGAAGTGGATTGAAGTAATACTCCCACTAAAGTCGATGGCTCCCCTGTCTGCCCTTCTCCCTCTAATTCACATTAATTTCCCATGATCTGTGGGAACATCCACATTCTAATTATCATAACAGATTCCTGTGCATCAATAGATAACCTGTTAGAGAATCAACAAGAGATTAGGACGTTGTTTCACCAGGGCGTGAGCCTGTTTAGCAGGATTTTGGGAAGTGGGGCCTTTCTGCAGTAATTTCCTTTGTGAGAGAGAAGGAGAGACAAAGGATGTACACGCTTCTAGACTGGCTCTCGTGTGTTTTTGTATATGCGCATGTTTGTGCGACCATATGGTTGGCTGTGCTGCTGTCACTTTGCCAGATGACCACTGCTTTTCTTTTTTCCTTCTGTGCTTGCATGGAAAGACAAAAGCTGCTGACTACATGTCTCCCGCTTTTATCTCTGTCCACTCCTTATGAAGCCAAAAAACTTAAGGACCTGTCCTTCACTATTCAGGGTTTTAACAAAGATATGGAGATGTTGAGTATGTTTATGTTTATATATTTTGCATTAAGATTTAGTGGATCAATTTATTCAACAGTGATCATGGTCCATTTTTTTTCTTTTTTACAAAATTTTAAGAGTCTTGAAGATATACTGTCTCCACAAGACTATTTCTTTAGCTTTCACAGATTATTTTAAAAAAACAAAATGATGCTTTCAAGACTTTAATGCAAATCTTACAAAATCCATGTTGGGAAAACTGAATAAGTCAAACTAAATAGCCACTTTGGAATTTTGGCTTGTTTTGCAATTCTTTGGATGATTGGAATTCATTATCCTGAGTCAGCTTTTTTTCTTTTTGTTCTTCTTCATGTGTAAATGAGTTTTACCTCAAAAAGTGCCTCTGCTTCATAAGTGGGTTTTTGTTTCATCTTTTAGGTGGTCCCGTCAGCCCCAATGGCAGGAGAGACGGATTATTCAGATCCATTCGATGCGCGATTGGAACATCGACCGGATCCAGATCTTGGTCTTGTCCCTTGTGAGAATAATGGCTACATGGAACCGTATGAAGCTCAGAGGGTCATAACAGGTCAGTGGACTCATAAAGATGGAGAAGACTTTTGAACAATAACAATTTGAGTCCAAATGAAGTGGTTTGTCTGTATTTTCCAGCTACTTATGTGATTTCCAGCATGTTCTTTCTCTGGCTCCATTAATCAACTCGACCAGTTCAAACAAAATTCAACTTAATTATTATCAAGGTTGTTCTCTGTACATTATGCTTATGCACTAGTCTTTTTTTCCTGAGTAGTTTGTGTGTATTGCTTCACAAGAGCACAGTTAGTTGTATAAAAGAGAAGGTAAAACAAAACCTGAGACAGAGAAGACTAACAGAAAAAAATAAAATTGTCTTCATTGTCAGATTCAGTTTTACTTATTTTAGCTTTTACTCTTCTACTTAATCATTCCCAGTGGGAAATTATATTTTAACAGCTAAAGTGTACATTTAACTGAACACGTAAACTACAGAAATGCAATCAATCTCATTTGAACAAATGTGGAGTTAAATTTATTTATTTTGTACTTTGTGTTTGTAAAGGTAAGTCATCATATTAAATCTGAATATATTAATTCATGGGTAAAACTTGGATCTAGATCATGAAGTACTATCTGTATTGTCAGCAGTTTCTTTGAGCAAAGCATGTCAGTGATGGCCTCGTGTGTTTTGAGAGGACTGAAAAGACTGACTTTCTAATTCCAATTTACTTGGAATTTACCAAAGTCTTAAAACACCTTAATACACTGGATTTTTGTCAAACACAGTCTAGTGAGCTTTCAACATCATGAAGTGTTTATTCACCGTCCAGGCTCAGATCCCCTTTCTGCCCTCGCAATTTACTCCCACATCATCCATCACAGAGCCATCGTTTTCCATTTCTCCCTCCTTCTGTAACATCTTTTTCTGACCCTTTCCCCCCAGTGCTGTCCCTGGTCTGTCCCAGTCATTTAGTGTAAAGGCTTACCCCTCCACCTCTATCGCTTCTCCCCTCCATTTCTACATCTCTCCATCTCAAGGGCTCTCCCATGTCCCCCCAAGGGGACTCTTTGGTTTGTCTCTTTAATCTGCCCTTTAGTGAAAGTCCACAGTATATATTTTGCTCGCTCATCGCTCTCAGTCTTGGTGCCCTTTTGGTAGTGAAAGGGATTTCACAATATTAGGAATAAGAGAAAGGAGCTAATCTGTACCCACCTGGAGGCAAGCCCTTTACAGACCCTGGATGGAGCCATTTGAGAGATTAGATTCAGAGAGCTGATGGCACAGCTTTGTCAGAGCTCTGTCATCGGTTTTGAATTGAGACTGTCACTTTAGAGCCTGCTTTTGTCTGTCTGTCTATCTCAGTCTTTCTTTGTCATTGAAAGTCATGGAAGCAGCAGCCAAATGTGACACTGGCATATTTATCACTCACTCAGTATGTGGTTTCTAAAATTGTTTAAATTTAAAAATTTCTTCACTTTGTCATGACTCATGAATTCAGTTTGTGTGGATAAAAGGCCGATCCTCCTGCTGACACACATCTGCATTCCTGAACACACTTCCCATCCCCTTCTGTCATCGTCTCGCTCAATCTTTTGTCCCCATAAAATTGTCTTCTCACCCCTTCCCGCGGTCTCAAATCCCTGCCTGTTTTCCTCCATTGTGCCTCCTTTGAATTTATCATTTTATTTCCTCCAATCTTGTTTTTATCTCCCAACCTTCATCTCCTCTCTGTCACCAGGCTGCCGTGACACCGCCAGCTCCCAGTGCAGGTAGAGCAGCATTCAGCCCTGCTGTGCTTCTGTCTTCATGACTTAACATCAAACGCTGACAGACCACAATCCCCTGCCCTCCTCAATCTCTCATGCCATCTCTCCCTGCCTCTCTTTCTCTCTCTCTCTCTCTGCCTTTTTCTTCCACTTGTTTCATCAGGGCTTCTCTTTCCTCTTCTTACTCCCACTGCTCTTGAATCTACCACATCCTTTTCCCCTCTTTCCCTCCCCTCCTGGCTTTCTCTCCTGTTCTCCTCAACCCTTCTTTTTATAACCTCAGGGTCTCTCTGTCAGGGTCTTCCCACTTGGTCACCATGGTAATAACTTGCTGCCTGAAAGCATTGTTTTGTCACAGCAAACTATAGTACTCCTGTTTTCATTTTTATGCAAACACATAAAACAAAACATGGCTTTTGTTTTACTACAATTCCAACTCATTCTACATTTATCAAACACTGTTGGATGTTTTGGGACTCCTGTTGCTTGGAGATCCCTTTGGAAGCATTTTATCTCATGGCCATATTTGACTCCACAAAACAGATGCAGGTGCTGAGAACCATTTGTTGTCTGGACCCCACTGAGAAATTGATGAAAATGTTAACAAGGAGACACGGATGCTGCTGTGAGCCATGCTGGATATCTGCTGGTTGAGATGCAGGATGGACACGGAGAGAGAAAGTACCGTGTTTCCCCTCGGCATCTAACCCAGTTTCTTGTTAGGGCCAACCACATTGGTTTCTGGACCTGCTGCAAGCTGTGCAAACATAATTATTTTAATTTCTCTAATTCTAGGCATGTCGGAGATCAACAAGCTTTTTGTTTATTTTAAATTTGGATGGAAGAATGCTTTTGGGATTGTGTTTTGAGAAGAATAATTGCTTCTCACAAGAGCTATTTTTCTTGCTGACTGGTTAAATATGATAAGTATATGAATTATTGCATATTCATCTTCTTTTGTGTATTTTTTTCTCTTCTTCTTCTTCTTCTTCTTCTTCTTCTCTGGTATGCATGTACTATGTCAGAACTGCAGCGCACCCCCGGAGGAGGACGAATGCGTGGAGGGATGCAGCTTTACGACACTCCATATGAAGATGAGCGAGGACAGCGCCTGGGCTATGTCTACGGAGAACTTCATGAGGAGGGCAAGGAGACCAGCAGGCTACCGCAAGATGACGAGAGACCAGCAGACGAGTACGACCAACCCTGGGAATGGAAAAAGGATCACATCTCCAAAGCATTTGCAGGTAGGAAGAAAAGATATGGTCTAGAACTGAAGGAAAAAAACCTACTGTTTTAATGGGAAAACCAGCTCATTCCAATATATTCATCTGCCCTCTGCATCATGCTGTTCTTCAGAAAATGCATTTTATGCAATGATTCACAAACCAGTTGATTTATTTATTTATTTTTTGTCAAATCTTTTCATACTGCAGTTTCAAAACTTTTCATTGGGATTGTACAGTATGTAACAGATTAGTGTAAGTTAAAATGTAATTGTCAATTAGAGGGAAATGGATACCTGGTTTTCAAATGTATTTACAAATGAAAATAAAATATTTGGCATTTTCTATTCATTGTCCTGCTTAATATTTTGTCGAATCACCTTAAGCTGCAACTGCTAATGCAAGTGTTTTTGTACATGTATCTACCAGCTTTGAACATCTCAAGATGAAAGTACTGGATGTTGTCTGCAAAAATATTTTTTAGTTGTTTTCCAATTGTCAACTGGAAAACAGTTTCCCAGATCTACAACTGTTTTCCAGTCATAAGAGTGATCTCTTGTAGACTTTGAGTAGGCCATTCTAACAAATGAATCTGATCTGAGCGGAAACACTCCTTTGCAGCTATGGTTGATTGTTAGGGTTGTCTTCACCCTAGCCTCAAGCTTGTCGAAGCCTCTAGCAGATTGTCCTGTATTTAATTCCAACCAGCTTCCTTGTCCCTGAAGAAAAGCATTCCCACAACATGATGTAACTACTGCTATGGGTTACTATAGGGATTGTGTGTTCTGGGTGAAGTTCAGTGTTATTATGGCATTCTTTCAGCATTCTTTTGACAATCTGTTTTTCAGCACTTTTCTATGAAGGACAGACATCTACTTCAACAACTATTGTAGTAGATGTTCTCTTTGTTTATATATCTCCAATTCACAACAAATGTTGGGGCACTAAACAAAACAATCTGATTTATAAACAGAAATACAGTAAATTCAGTACAACCATACAGACAGATTCAAAGTCAGTTACATACATTCCAATTCAATCCTATTTACTAAACAGTTGAGTCGAGCTCAGGTTATTATGCCAGTTTTGGAAGAAGGCATTTTTATTTTAGGAAATCCAGCCAACTAGTTAGAGTCACTGACTTAGTATTAAAGCTAAGCATGTGACAACAATGATGAGTGATCTCTGGTCAGAAGCTCCCACTTGAGCTGTGGGTTGTTGCAGCTCCTCCAGAGTTATCATGGGCCTGTCAATTTCCTCTCTAGTTACTTTTCTCTTCGCTTGTCTGAGCAGTCATCATACTCTTTCTGTTTCTAGATAATTAAATAGTGAGATGTCCAAAATTTGAGATATGGTTTTATAACCTACCCTGCATTAAAATTTCCCTGCAACTTTATCTGTGATCTGTTTACTGTGATTGTTGATCTTCATGATGCCGTTTGCTCAACTAAAGTTTGCTTAAATCCCTCTGAGACCTTCAAAGAACTTCTCTCTGATAAAGTGCCTCAAGGCAACATTTGTTGTGATTTGGCGCTATATACACAAACGGAACTGAAAAGAGAACAGCTGGATTTATTTTGAGGTCAAATTACACAAAGGTGGGCTACATTTAGCAAGTAGGGGATTTGTGATTGCAATTTGTTGGACTTTTGTTTTGGGGGTATCAGATTTCAAAGTTGTGAATATAAATAGGCACATTTTTCAGAGTTTTCATTGTTAACATTTTGAAAACAATACATTTTCCTGCATGTCACAACTATGCAATACTTTGTTTTGATTTGGTGCTGTTCTAATACTGTTCCCATAACCAGAGAAAAACATGTGGCTGTAATGCAATTAAATATGAAAAAGTTCAAAGGCAGAAAATGCTTTTCCAAGGCACTTTTGTTACGAAGATGTGGTCAGTCATTGATTTCACTGGTTTATTTGTCTAGTTTAGCTCTGCCTCTGCCAAGCTTGATCAATACTCTGTTTTTCTCACAGGAAGCCCTTCCAAATTTATTGGCTATCTTCCATTTTATTAAAATGTTTTCCAGCATAAGTGTAAATATCTGCCAACCAAAGACCAAGGCCCTTAAATCTTTTAGATTGGTGAAACTCTACAGTATCTAAGCAAATGTGTATTTGAAGAGACTGTCTCTGCAGAATTCGTTTAGCTATTCAGTGGTTAAAACTTGCTTTTAAATTATCCTTTTTTAAAGGTCAGAACCTTCATTTGGGCTCACAGACTGCTTTTCTGCTGATAATACATGGTAAAAATAATATTCTAACTGTCCTGACCTTTAAAAAATCATCTACATTCCCCCATCATTACATCTCCACAGCTTTTTAACTAGAAATAGAGTACTGTGACCTTCACTGTCTGAGCTCAGATGACATATATTTCTCTCTTTTGGAGTTGAAATCTTTCTGGAAGAATATTGATTTTTTTTTTGCTTAGACATGTGGTTGACTATACTCTCAACAAGCTTTGAGATGATCATCAAGACTGACAGGGGCTTTGGTTTGCTGTTATGACAGGATTGTGTGGAAGGGGAAAAGAGATAGTAAGCGACAAGGTGAAATTGCTTCATAGTATTTTTTAAAGCAAAGGGATGGTGCAAGCAAACAGTCCAGATGAATCATTAAGAAGGGGGATGTAGGTGTAAAGAATGCCAGGCCAAGTCCACTTAATTGAGCTGTATATCCAAGTCACCAAGGTCAAGGTGATGGGATAATAAATCAACCTCCCCTCATCCTCGCTCACCTCCATCCCTTCTCTCCTCCCCTCAGTTAATTACATGCCTACACATGTGTGACTGATTCAGTGTTAATAGGAAAGTCACGGTCAGCACAGCATTGTCTGGATACCCATGCACATACACAGAAATCCATTCTCATCGCATTAAAACTCAAATCAGACAAACCAGTGAAGAGCACAGAGGCGCTGTAACTTATTGGACAGAGGAGACAATTTCAAATGAAGAGGTGCTCATGTTAATTTAAAAGCTAATGTCATCACTCACCTAATTTGCACCCCTCACTTGCTGTATC
Organism: Alfaro cultratus; assembly: GCA_903066825.1. Lineage (NCBI taxonomy): Eukaryota > Metazoa > Chordata > Actinopteri > Cyprinodontiformes > Poeciliidae > Alfaro > Alfaro cultratus. Next base: position 21,012 of record CAEFZX010021387.1, read on the forward strand.
TGTTTTCTCCTTGTTTCATGTCTCTTCTTTGTGACATATACATTATGCATCACTGCAGGGGGGTACTCCTACCACCATTAGAGCATGAAGTGCAGGAAAACGCTCGTGCAACCCGAGTTCTTTGACCCTTTGTTTTCACTAGTTATTTTCCATTCGGAGTCAGCTCTTTGAGCTGGCTTGCTGTCTGTCTCGGCGCACCGAGGCACCGGAGTGTAAACACACAAACAGTATTTTCCATTCTCACATTTAATCCATATTCCCCAGGACTTTCTCAGCATTGCTAACCATGGCCCACATTGCAAGGGCGGGAAGCGATGGAAAGGACGGTGCAGCAAAGGCATGGCTACAAAAGACAGAACAAAGAGATGAGGACGGAGGTTTGAGAGTGATGCAGATGAGAAGAGATGGAGAATACGATAGAGAGAGGCTGCATGCAAATGGAAAGGGACGTCCGATGCTGTGAGATGCTTGGTGGCGGCTAGGTGGATGTTAATGGAGGCCTGGTGTTTCAGTGGAGAGGATTATTAATGGTCAGGAGATGTTGCGAGGTGAGGAGAGCGGCTCGTAACGGGGGTTTCAGGGCCACTGCGGCCACGGCGCAATCAATCATCCCCTAACACAGGCACACTTTCTCACACATGTACACACCATCGTTCCAGCGGTGACAGAGCTGTCCCCTCAGTCCTCCCCTCCCTGCTGATGTGACATACTCACTCAGATAACCTGCCGCGGGTGGGCAAATGGTGGGGGCAGTAGAAGGGGTATCACAATCTTCCTGCAGCCCCTCATCAGCACTTGCTCTCAGACTCATGCACGCACATGTGGGTTTCCAACTTTTGTTTTTTTTTTACAGCCCTGATCATGACCACAGACTTAATTCAAGCGTGAAAGGATCGTGCGTGCATGTTGGCACAAGTGAAGATGTGAAGGGGGGATGAGGGGATTTATGTGTACTTTATTTATGCAAAAGCTTCTCTACAGAATCTCTATGATTACAATTCTCCCGGCTTATCCACGCTCAAATGTAATCGCTGATGTGAAAATTGAACGCTACGGCTATTTTTTTGAATAAGTCCAAATGAGTTTCCCCTCTAATATATTTTTTATTTTCTTAGGCTTCGAGTCCACTTCAAGCAGTTGTGTGAAGTTGATCCCAGCAGTCCCCCAGAGTTTGCCATGTAGATGGCTTTAAAAAAAAAAAAAAAAAAGACAAAGTGTTACCGTCCACCTCAGATTACAACAGTCATTAATTCCTGGATGTTAATGGACATTTGTGCATTAAACAACTGGCCCTGCAGCCATCTTGCGTTATTAGCAATCTAATGAGAGAGACCATCTTATTAGTTCTCTGATGGCTGCTCCTAATGAACAGATGAGTGGGTGTTTCAGGTGTTTTAAATGTTTTTAAGTTTTATAGACCACAACAAAAGGTTTGAGCCAATGAGTGTGAGTGTTAGCGCAGTGGAGCTCATGATGTAGAGCCCGAAACCAGCTGGATAGAGGAGGAGAAGGAATAACATCGCTACCCCTAGCAATTACTGTAATGTTGCTGTTGAGCAAAGCACTTATCCTCCACTTGTTCCACTGCAGCTGCTCATTAAGCAACAGAAAAAGACCTGGACTATTCATAGAATCTCTGCAGCATGGTGAACGTGTGCGTCCTGAAATTAAGGTTGAGACAAAAACCCTCGCAGTTACAGGTTCAGGATAACACTTGCTGGATCAAAAATAAAATTCACAATTTATTTTGTTTGAAAAATAAAGCACTGAATTATTTTAATTTTAAACATTACAAAACTATGATTGGGTTTCAACAATATTTGGGCTGTATTTGAACCCCTCAGCTCATTGGATTTGGCAGCATTAACATATATCTGGAAGAACAAAGGTTATTTTTCTGTCTGGTCAATGAGGAAACCTCATTTAGATTTTGTAAATTTTAGATTTTTGTGTTGGCATTTGTTCGATTTGTTGGGTTAGGAATGAAGCATGGTTGGTATAAGACATGGAAGTCTGTTCCATTTTGATCCCAAAAAAGTCTGGAATGGTGGCGAGACAAAATGACATGTGCCATCAGTCAAAAACCATAAGCTGAAAAACGAACTTAGCATGGTTACTTTTAATAAATTAGCAATGTTTTTATAATTTTGGTTTAAGAACAAAAATTGTTTTCCTTGGCTTTGACAAACCAAAGCATACAACAAGACAATGGAAATGAGATCAAATGATTTCTTAAACAAAGTAAAGCTTTTGTATCTGTCACTAAACATTATAATGCATTGTCTTTTCCTCTTTTAATGGCAGGAATTTAACATTTTAATTAATGAAAACCTTTGTTATACAGAGATTGGTGTGTTTGTGTGTCAGTAAGAGCTTTATCGTGATTGTATGACAGGCTCAGGGTTCCTGCATTTTTGCATCATGCATATTTGCGTGTGCATGTGTGTGTGTCTTTAAGAATGTGCATGCTCGAAAAGAAAATTAGATTTCCATTTCTGGCTTGATGGTTCTCTTTGTTGCTATAAGCAGACCCTTGGGCCATCTGACCAGCTACTCATCAACTTACTGGCAGAACCACAGGGCTCCCCCCTTCACTCTTTCCCCACCGCCTCTTTCTTGTCATCATCTTGGTTTCCCTCTCCCTTGCCCCTTTTCGCTTGCTTGTCACTTTTCTGATTTGATTTTTTTCCTGTTGCAGCCAGAACCCTCTCTGACGTTAATGGAGAGCCATCTCCTTGTGTTTCATCTTCACTGTTCAATATAAGTAAGACAGGGCAAGCACATATGAAATAAGAGGTAATCCTCCACTTAGAAGCAAATAAATAAATATAAGGAAAGTATTTAAAATGAAATAGGTGAATCAAATTAGCAATGCATGCTGTAATTGTCTGTACACACAAGTGCTTTCCTCTTGACAGCAGGTCTTTGTTTGCAGACTCTATGCCAGAGCTGTGTGTGGGGATGGATGTCTTCATTAATCGACTAAATGTAGCTGTTCTCTTGCCTTTGCTCTTTCACAGTTTGAAACACACATAGAATACAGCTGCTGTGTCTAAGAAAGTCAGTTATCTCTCACCTGAAGCAACGGTTTCTCTATCCACATCTTAAAAAAAGATCCTGCCTTCCCACAAAATAGATTCTACTAATTATAAGCATGCAGTTGAGGCAGGCTAAAGACTTTGGCATACTGTCTGTATGTCACCTGTTTCATAGTTTCAAGTTGAAATGAGAGAAAAATAAAACAAAAAACACTTCTTTATTTTAACATTGAAGTGTTTCAGTGCAACAACACTTCCTACTGTATCAGAGTAAATCTGTTTTGGGTTTTTTTTTGGGGGGGAGGCGTTGTTCAGAGACACTCAATCAAACAATCTGCTGTTAGAGAATCAAAACAATAACAATCTTCTTTGGAGGGTTAGGAATGAGCCAGATGTTTCTTCCTCATAAATGACTCGCTTAGTTGAGCATCTAGTTTGCATGAGTATTTGCTCAGTATTTGCAATTGAGTGGAGGTTCATGTGTCGGTCTTTTCTGAATCTTTGTTCAGTCGAGCAATTTGTATCTTTGAGCATTGGCAAATGTGAGTCACAGTTGTATTAAAACATAACATGCAACACTATTTTCTTAAATAGTTTTAGGACTTTTTTTTTCAGGGGGTGGGGGGAGTTACCATTTTGATTATATTATGTTACACTTTCCAGTTTCCCAATGTCAAAATCCAAATGTATGGTAATTACTGCCAATGCAGGAGGTGGACAAACTAGGACAAGGTTCCAGTCATCAAGTTTAGATGTAGTGGACCAGATTACAGCCTGTAATGTGTTGAACACACTTTTCTTTCAAAATCACATGGCATAGATATAACATTTGATTTATTTGCAGCCTACATTGTGTTAATGAAATATTCCACTCAATATTACACCAATACTACTAGCCTGTGAAAACAAGACAGGATGGATTTATGGTTTCATGGGGTCTACACCTAGATCAGGTGAGGATTAAGGGTGGCAGCACAGGTGTTTTTTGGGTCAGGTCTCAGCTAACGAAGACTCAGTTGTGTATTACGGCATATGCAGACAGAGAAGTTGCTGCAAATGTTCAAGCAGAGATATTTGTTCATATCAGTTGAGGCACTCCATACCAGAATTATTTGGAGACTATTCACAAAAATGTAATTGCACAAATTTCACAAAAGATCAACTTAATTTAAAAATTACTCTACTTTTTAGTCCTACTGTAAATGTGTAGAAATTTGGAATTATACTGCATGTGAGAAAATATCTATAGGGATTGTATGGTTTGTGTTTTAGCATCCGCTAAAAGGTTGTACTTTTGGTCATTTAAATAATACTTCATGTAAGTGGTGCTGCCCTTCTAGCTAAGTACACATCTTGTCATCTTGTGTAATTTCCAATAGAGTTGACTTGTCGTCAGGTTTTATTCTTCTAAATTATGAATGTTTGATGTTCTCATCTTTTATGAAAACTAGACCTATGTTAGACTACTTCATGTAAAGCTAGCTTTTGACTGATGGTAGAAGACGGGTGATTTTACTTGGTTCACTTCGTTTAGGCAGATCAAGAGGGTTATTCATACCAATCAGTCTGAAACTGGTCATTTTTAAAGAATAGTAGAGTATTATGGAAAAGCAAAATTTAGATAAAAACAATATAAATCTAATCTGTCTCATTAGATTTTTAAGCAGTAATATTTTTTTTGCACTCATTTTCTCAAATGTTACCCTACATTTGTTTTAATGTTCTTCTCATTTAAACCCATCTTTTGCCACACATCTCTCTCTCTCAGTCCTTCTTGGGAATTAGAGGTGTGAAATGTGTGGCGATGGTGAGCTGACAAACAGTGAAGTGAGACAGTGGAGGTCGCAGGAGTTTTTTTTTTCCCTCTACATGCTTGTGTGTGCACCGGTGTTTGCGTGCTAGGCTTCCATTGAGCGCCAGACCACACTTTAATCCTGGCATCAGTGGAGGTGCAGTTCGCTCCAGATGGGGCCATTGTACTGCGCCATGCATCAATAATTCACAGAGAGCCAAGGAAAGTGGCAGAGTGTGTCTGCCTACTCAATAATTAACCAGGGAAGAGGAACATGTATGTACAGCCTGGGTCTTTCTCAAAACGCCCATTCAAAATGGCCTTTGATGTCGCCGGCCTGGGGGGTCTTTGGATTAGTCAGCTCATTAAGATGTCACCTCTCTGTTCCTTTTATTTGTTTTGTGATCCACTTTTGCGAAGAGCAGGAGCTGGATTTGCATTGTGTTTCTGACACGAATGCATAATGTACCTGTGAGTGCGTGTTTGCAGAGAAGGCAGCAGTAATGACTGGTATTACAGCAGTCACCCATGGTATATCGTGAGCTATTTTCAGCTCCTCAGTGCACCTTCTGTTGCTTTGCAGTGAATAAAATAACACTAATGCCCACACACACCTCAGTTCCTCTGTCACACTTTGTTATAGGTTGACTTACTTTTGAAGTCACTTTTTTCATTACATTTAATGCTAAGAGACAATTTCTTGAAGTGGAAAGTCCAGATTACTATAAATAAAAGCGATGCTGCTACTCCCCTCTGTTCTGTCTCCTGCCTCCTTTACCCTTATCTGCCTTGATTTATTAGTGTACACACAGGCTCTGAGACTCTGTTTTTCTTGTGTGGGATTTATCAAGGGTGCAGGGGTTAGATTATATTACTGCTCCTCTTGACAGGAGGTAGAGTTAACTACATTTGTTGACACCACAGCTATGTCATCTCCAGACATACAGCCTCTCACTTCCGCTCTCAACGGGGCTCCCCTTTCTCGTCTACCTCTTCCACTTCTCACATCTTGCTCGCTCATTCTTCCTCACATTAAAACCCTCCTCTGGTGTTTGGTCTCACTTCTTAATCATCACCTCTTTTCTGTCACCTGCTTCGTTTGGTGAACGTTGTAAAAGCCCATCTGCTGTTTTCTTGCTCTTTTCTCTACTCCCACCCCCCCTCCTCTATTAGAAATGAGGGAGTTGACGGAGTTGCCCTGGCCTGCCCCTGTGGGTCAGCTGGAGGAGGAGCCCCCTGTCAGAGATCAAGGTGACCTCTCACCCTGAACATCCCTGCACCCCTTTTCACCCGCATTGGCTTTCTTTATTTGCATGCAGTTGTCCAGACCTTCGTGACTGTTGTTTAACATCTGCCATACCCTCAGTAGAGCACCTGCTTGTAGCAACTGTTGAATGCTATAGGGCAAGGTGTGTAAAAACTGTGAATTTCTGCCATTTTTAGCTGACTGAATATGTGAAATAATTGCCACAAAGGTTAGAACAATCAAAAACAAAATTGCAAGCCAAATACAGGACAAGAAAACAGCATCTTTCCATCTCTCTTCAGCCTGAAATTTCCAAACAAATTGTAATGATGCTGGTAAATTTCTTTTTATCAGACTCTGATCTGCTGACCTGCAACGTGACCCTTTCAAATCTAATCCCCCCTTGCTGCTTATGTGGATCTGCGGCAGTCTGTTATCTGATGTTTGTTCTCGTCTGCTTGAGTGGATTAATCCCCTTTGATCATATTGCTATGTAAATAACATGACTCACTCTGTATCCCCCCCGCCTGCCAACAGCACAGTTTGACGGTGCAGAGTGGGATCGCTCGTCGTCGCCCACAGAGCGGATGCGTCCTGCAGCTCCCAGGTCGAGCCCGCTAGCAGCAGGAGGAGGAATGAAGTTCCGAACTCTCTCCCCCACCATGATGGGGGAGAGAGTAGACCCTACTTTGCCTCTGGAAAAACAGGTGTATGTATACTGTCTTCTGATAGTCAAACAGGAAGCCAGCATCAAAAATGTAGCTCAGCATAGATCACACTTCAATTAAGGGCACACAATTATATTTTGTAAAATGTAGTTTTTTCAGCATCTCATCATGTTATAATGTTATGCACTCATCAAAAATACACCTCCAACATGCATAATTTGTTCATACATGTTTAAGAAATCCTTCAACCTAAATAGCTTTATGGAAGCTATTTAGGCTGCATAAACGCTCGCTTTCAATGAGCTCCTCAGAGCTGCAGTCTCTAAGTTGAGCTTCCACTTCTCAGAGTACCCCTCCCCTGCAACTCCGCCACTTCGCTCCTTCAGACTAGTGGCAGCAGCAATTAGCAAACGCCTTGTAAAACTGCATCCTTTGAGCTTATTATACAAACTACTTATCAGTGAAATACTGGTAAGAGTTGTTAAAGGCTTATTGGTGGAATGTTGTTGTGATAATATGCTGAAGGTAGTGTTAGAAAGAGCAGGAGCTTCTTAAAGAGACAGCGACCCAATTTCAAGGCATTAAATCGCAAAGTCGCAAAAAATGCTTTACATTTCCAACGTTACTTGAAATAACGTTATTTCAAGTAATGTTGGAAATGTACAGCATTTTTTAAAAACTGAATGTAACGTAGTTATTGATGGTGCTATAAAACGGCACTATGTGCCTGGAAAACACATAATACTGCCCCTTTAATAAAAGGCAATAATCAACAAAGTTGATAATTTAGCTGGAAAACATCTAAAACATGCAGGGCAGTGTGTCTTTAGGACCAGCCTTGGGAAGCACTGCCATAGAGATGCATGGTTTAACTGAGCATCAGACCCCTTTCACACATGAAGCAGAAATACTTGAACTGGATCCAAGCCCTATTCTGTTTGTGAGTTCAATGCACACTGCTTTCTATCTGCAAGACTTGCTGGATTGCAACACTGATCTGGCTGTATTAGGTATTAGCCAACCCCAGTGGTTGAAGGGAACCACTGGAGTTTAAATGGCACCTGGACTTTGTCGCTCAGAGTTTGACAGACTAACAAATGGAGATTACAACCTGAAAAACTTGATACTTTCTTCAAAGAGAAAAACTAATATTGGCTTCTTTTTCTTTTTACTGTGGAGGAAAACAACAAAGAGGAAGCAACAGCAGCTAGTACCATGAGTTTCTAGGATGAGCGCAGAGAGCTGGAGCTCATTCAGCAACTGATGATTAATACTTCCATGTTTTTCCCACTCCGGTTGTTGCAAAAGAGCAGTGTGATTGTCTGGTGTGCTTAGGATAGATGCAGTAAGACTCATTGAAACAAGAAACCATTAAAGATTAGTTCATATTTATTAAAGACATTAATACTTTTGTAATTTCTTACAATTGGACACACCCAAACAAAATCCTTCTATTTTGACCTTAGTGTGCTGAACAACCTTCTTGGTGTTGTGCTGCTGCCAGGCAACATGTGCAACAATGGGCTTAGAAGTTGTGCACTCCACCCACTGCTTTCTGTTTGCAAGGTCCCTCCTTCAAGCTAGCATTTGTTAAAAGCCTCACAAGTTTATGCCAGTACTTAAGCATGCAATTTCACTTACAAAGGCAGTAAATGTTTCTTAATTTCTTTCATGGATACATTTAATAAATTTTATGTAAAAGTCATCATGAACATGTAAGGACAGACGCCGTGGTGGAAAGAACCCCATTAAAAATTCGAAGACACTTTTATTGCTTTGCTTTGATGTATTATGGACAAATTCAAATGAAGCAGTTGCATGTTTCAACTAAACAGTGGTGGGAGAGGTTTGAACATTAACAAATTAAGTCCAAGCATTTAAGATTCACATTTACCTTGGTCTTAATTTCAAACATCATTGGTGTAATTTATGTGCTGTCTCTGTGCACATAAAGAGCTGTTTCCCTAATGAAACTCCGGAGTACAGCAGCCCTTAAGCACAGATGTAAATTCAGACACGCAGCGTGTTTGCATGTGAACATGTTCATGTGACGAGTTGCCATGCTCCGTTACTCCGTTGTAATCACTTTGGGGCTATTTGGGGATTTGTGGTTTCAGCACAGTTTTAAAATGTAAGACATGATTGTAAACCTGAGGTGGGCATGTCTTCTTCCTCAGTCGTCAATGAATCCACCTTATACTGCTCGTTAACAATTTACAGGGCTGTGAAAAGTTATTCAGTCAGCATCTTCACATTTTAACTTACTCCAACCACAATCTTCATTATATTTTGTTTAGCTTCTCTGTGAAGGATCCCAACATGGTGCATTAATGTAAAGTGTTTTTGGTTTTCAAAAGTTGTCACATAAAAAAATCTGCAAACTTCAGGATTCATTTATTCTATGCTTAATTAACCCAGTACAACAAGCTGCCTTCAGAAGTAAATAGATTCCACCTTCATCTAATTGAATTTCTGTACAAATATAGCTGAGGGCCTCAGAGGCTTTTCTTTTTAAGAATAAGTATTGGAGAAGATTTATTCAGGGTTATGGTATCAGCCAATGTCCAAATACTTGAACATTTCAGAGAGTGCAGTTTTAATCCATTATCTGAAAATGGAAAGATCATGCAGAGAACTGCAGACAAGAAAGGGGAAAAAAAATCCAGTTCACTACATACCATGTAGAAGACATAGCAACAATATTTATGAGGATGCCCTTGTCAGATTAAATTAAAATTTCGCTTTTTCTACTCTCCGTACAAAATGCTACATTCAAAGAGTGTCAATCCCTCCTCCCCCAAATCTTATATAGCACATGATCCTAAACACATGAATTCCATTTTCCGTTGTTAATCCTGGCAGTGCTTGCATCATGCTGTGGATATTTGTTTTTCACCAGGGCTGGGAATCTGTTCAAAATTGATAGAGGGGAAATGGGTGGAGCTACATGCAGGTTAATCCAGGAAGAAACCCTTGAGTCACCTTTCATCAAAACAGCAAGCCTAAACATAGTGCCAAGCAACAAAGGCAGGATTTGTGTTAAATCATAAAATTGTTCAGATGTTCTCTATCCAATTTGTGTTTGCTGTTCTCCAAAGGACAAAGGGGTCGTCCGTTTGTATATTTGCAAAGTTTCTGTTGACAGACACCCAAAATATTTGCTTCTCTAATTTCCACAATTGGAGGTTCTATAACATTTTTATTGGTGTTTGTTGAGCACAAATGTAATCCACAATTTAAAACCCTTTTTACAACTAAATATATGAAAAAATTTACCTTTTTCCTTTCTCTTTACAACTACATGCCACTTTGTTGTTCTGTAATATGGAATCCCACTAAAATATGAGAGAACTCACGGAAGTTATGTGACAAATTGTGGGGGGAAAAAGCATAAACTGAATTATTTGTAAACCCACTCTAAACCAGGTGGAAATCCAGTTTACTGTCTTTCAGCATTTGTTTTTTCATTGAAGAACATTTAAATAACATATTAGAATGACAGGATCACGACACCACAGCTTCTTAGCTATAGGTTCCACATCTCCCAGTACAGAATGCGGATATATTTTGTTTGCTTGTGGCATTACCAAATATATACACCTTATTGTTGCTGCTATGTGTGTGTAACCCAACAGATGGTACCACGGCTCACTGTCGCGCTCGGAGGCAGAGTCGCTGCTAACACTGTGTAAAGAGTGCAGCTACTTGGTGAGGAACAGTCAGAACAACCGCTCGGACTTCTCCCTGTCCCTGAGGTAAGACGTTGGCCTAAAAACTAGAAACCGTTCAACACCTTGCTATGTTCATTATCAATGTCTGATGACAAGCTCTGTACTTTAATTACACATTATCATGTTTTTTGTACTGTGTGTACGTGCACGACTTCAGACGCCTGAGCTCCTCATCTCTTATTGCGCTCCACAACACCCCTCCATCTGTCTTTCTTTCCTCTCCCATCTACCATCACCTTCACTTAACATCACTGCTGCACTTATTCCTCTACTGATGCTTATGTGTGAGGCACAATACTGCTTATCTGGTCAAATCTCTCCCTTGTAATTACAATCGTGATCCATTGTGCTGGCCTTGCACCGGTCTCCTCATCACTCTGTCCTCTCAGCATCCTTGGCCTCCCCCTTGGTGGCCTTCCTCCGTAGCCCCAGCGGGCCATCTAAGTGGTAATCAGTCAGGTAGAGCACACTTCAGCGCACACATCATCCTCCACATAATCGCTAATGAATATGAATTACCGTCTGTGGGACACCCAGAAAGGGAATTAGGTAGGGAATATGGAAGAATGGGAATGAGGGGAGTGGAGTCAGTGTTGTGGTGACATATAAACAAGCTCATGCATTACTCATTTAAACGAGTGGAGTGGTTTTGACACGCACACGCGTGCACATGATCATGTTTGTTTAGGTCACAAGGTCAGTGCTGAAACTTTTCCCCAGCTAACACAGATGAGGCTTAAAGAAGTGAATTTATCAAGATCCGTGAAACTTATGACCTCTTGATTGTTTTGTTTTTTTACCCAAATTAACAAAAACGTTCAAAAGTTTTCAGCCTCCTCACAAAAAGCATTTCTCTGCCAACCAATCTGAAAAAGACAACGAAGAAGGAAAAAATATAATCAATGTTTTAAGATACCTATCTCAGTTTGGTGAGACTTATTTTGACCTCCTTGGTTTGAATGGTAGGGTTCTCACAGAGTTTATTGTCCAATAGGGATTGCTACAAGCAATTTCAATTTGGATTCATCTCTGCTTATCTCAACCTACATGTTATTGCATAAAATTTGCTTCTGGTTTTCCATCGAGTCTATGAAGCTGGGGCATGTATACGAATGCTCACATTGTAACTTTTCCCTCGAGTTTTCATCCACATGAATAAAGCCTTTAGCTAGTGGAGCTTCTGTTGAATAAAGCATGTCAAGTTAACCACTAATATATATTTAAGAGCTTCAGATCAGTTTGATTTGGGTCAAGCATAAAAACATATGGAGATTCAGAAGGGTCTCAAAGCTCAACTTTGACCAGAAAGTTTAGAAACTACAGAACTTATGCGTTCATTAAGCTGCGTTACTGCTGCTATTGCTTTTACATACACTAAACAGTGAGGTTGCACATCTCTGCTCTGATTGGTATTAGAACTGTTGTTATTTCAGAGTATAATAAAAGCTTTTTGTTCCACAGGGTAAATTTTAAAGCTCAACAACTGCTCAACACCATTTTGTGGATCTTCCTAAGCTTTGGCATTTTATGACCAAAAATGTATCAATTAATGTCAAACGGTCTTGATTGTCTTTTCACCACTATTTTGTTTTGTATTGCCACAAAATTGCCTAAATGAGGCCAAGAGGGGTTTAAGAAAGTGTCTTTTTGAAACTGTATCCACTAGCTTAGTCTTAACAGGCTGTGTTTTAACTGGGCTCTTGATCAGTTTGCTATAAATACCCCTTCCATGTCAGTAAAACTTCTATACAAGAACTTTTATGGTATTACAACCCAGTACAACTAAATTCACTGGGGAAATGCACACAGTATCAGAATGTGTCTGACATTGTTTTTATCATCTCCTGGGGGGGGGAAACATGAAACACCTAAAACTGTGTCCTAGATTACAAAGAAATGTAAACAATACTGTCAAAGGTTGTTTTTGTTTTTTTTTTCATTTTGAAGATGAACTGAAAGAGTCATCGCAAGCTGAAAGAAATACAGAACAGAATAGTTCCTGAAGACAAACACTTATCGTTTTTCTGTAAAAACATTATATAAAATGCGTCTAAAAATAGTACTGTGCCATTTCTATAAAAGTAACAAAATCCTCAAAGGCTCAAAAGATTTGTCACTTTGTCACTTTAAGAGTTTCAGGTTTTAATTTTCTGAACAATGACAGTCTTGCTGACCAGTTCCAGCTCTTGTCTTTTGCTTCGGTCCTATAATTAGACATACATCATCGCTGGCTGATGACTCTTAAAGGAGCAGTCCTTTCAAAGGTGCATGGATTTTGAAGGGAAGGTGTGGCTCTTAGTGAAGCAACTGCCACAGCCTCCTTGTTTTTCCTCTGAGTTTGTTTTTATTATTACTCCATTCATCCATCAAACAAACCCCCCCTCTCTTTCTTATTTGTGTCAGTGTTATTAGGTTTTTGTTGGATTCATGTTCCCAGAGTGAAATAAAAAGCGAACATAAATGCAGGCTATCGCTCACACACCGTCATGGGACCAAATGCGTGATGTTAGGTGCTCCAAATTTCATTTCATGCTTCTTTTACTCCCCTTACACTTTTACTGTTTTTTTTTTGTTTTGTTTTATTTGCTTTTGTTAGACGCCATACACTCATTCTTTTAAATTTCTTTTTTTATCCTTTCTTCGCAGGAGCTGCCAGGGTTTTATGCACATGAAGTTCACCCTGTGTAAAGATGGGAAGTATGTGCTGGGACAGAACAGCCCTCCCTTTGACACCATTCCCGAGGCCGTCCACTTTTACACCACGCATAAACTCCCGATACGAGGTGCCGAGCATCTGTCCCTGCTCTTTCCAGTTCAGGTGCAGACCCTCTGACTTGCTCAGTCCTGTGGACCTGAATGATTTCATTTTGATCAGAAACAGAAAACATGAATGTTCGACCGAAAAATCTCAGCGGCGTGAAACTACTCAATCTTTCTTTTTTTTTTTTTTTTGACTGGATTACTTTTAGTGTTTCAGCACATGAGGGGCTTATGCCTTCAGCTGTTGCATCTGTGCCATGTCCAGAACATCTTGGGGATCAATTCCCATGAAATGCAGTACCCGAGCTGTCGGCACCTTTATTCCTCTCATCTATGTGTTTAACCAAGCGGGTTTTCTTCAGAACATCTTCTACACTTTGTTGCATTTCTTTCTCATTCAAGAGAAATGCGCTGGGTTTTTAGAAGCGCAGCCGCCGCAAGAAAGCCTGCACATTGTGAATGTACTGATTCTCCAGTTTACTGAAGAAAATGAGCAGAAGACATTATAAATTATTACTATATAACACTAAACAACCTTACAACCATAAAACAAAACTGTTTGTGAGAACTCCTTAAACTGATAGTTTTGCTTTTTTTTTCATCCCATAAGACAAAATGAATAAATTAGGCTAAGTAAGACAAGAAACCATTGTTTAAAGGAAAAATTTATACTGGAAAGAAAGCTATTTTTAAAGACAGACAATTTTTACCTACACTAGTAATGGATCAATTTTTGTTTCTTTTTTTTTGTACAAACTCACAACTGTTGAATTCAACCCAGCCTATTTTGTATGCTGTAAGGGTTGCTTGACACATGTCAGTGTTATTTGTTAATTGTATTAAAAAAAAAGTGTTGTTCTGGTACTTGATAAAACTGAGTTTTACCTCTTGTTGCCTGCACTTTTTGCATTTGTATTTGTTCAGTTTGTCTTATAACTGACTTGAAAATCAGACCACACTACAAACTGAGCTGCAAGCCACAGACTATAAGGCAGAGACTCAGTATTTACTCAAACTTTAAAAACCTAGAAATGTTGGCAGTGTATGCAGTCGTGTTCTCACTTCCTACAGATTTTTGTCTGCCAACTCCGTCACATGGATGAATGTAAGCTGTACTCGATTCTTGCCGTCTGGAATGGGTTTAAATGTCAGCTGTCAAGCTGCAGTATTTTTAGGTTAAAGCTAGTTTTAGGGGAAGCATTTCCACACCACTAGAGCTAACACTTTTATTTAAGTCATTGTTTCCTTACCCTAAAGTATGTAAATTGCATCGGTTACTCTTTGCCTGTTAAGTTCAAATACAGACAAAGGTCAAGTTGGAAACTAGTTGAACTCATTACAGTGAACAAAAAGTTCTTAAATACCCTGGTTTTGCTTGACAACTCCTAGATTTTAAACATTTTTTACTTCACATCTTAAAGGAGAATTTAAGATGTGAGAAGGGATTTTTATATAATTTCTAACAGATTGCGATTGCAACATGTAGTGTAACTATGATCAGAATGAAATCAGGCCATGGAAGGGAAAAAGGAATGAAAGTGAAATGGTAGTCAAGCTAAAATCAGGTGACTCTCTGTTTTATAAAACCGAATGACTAGATTACAAATTGGAGGTAAAAAATTTAAAAAAATCACATCATCTGACACAAGCTCTGTTTTAAAAAGATAAGCAGTGTTTTGTCTGTAGTAAAAAAAAAGCTTGAATATATTGGCTTACACTGCCTTGTTCGGAGATGACAACAGAAGATACAAATGTACAGACGGAGCATTTTGGCTCTTTTTAAGCAGTATTTGGAGGCCTTTATTCTTGTGTATGCCAGACTCTTTTTTTTTTTCTTTCTTTCTTTTTGTCAAATAGAAGCTAAGAATTCTTGTTTTGTTAAAATGTGTATTTTCATAACCAACAATAAGAAAGGAAAATTAGTCCACCATTACTTATTACACAACAGTAAGCAATAGTAAACTAAAAAGAAACTCTTCTGTACTACTCTAGAGCAGATGTAAGATTAACGACAGCTCGATTAGCAACCCAATTGTTGTTTGACTTGCATATAAAAAATATGACTGCTGTTGAATTGTTAGCCTGACTTTTCCATGAAAATTTCTCTCTGAATCCCCACCCACAAAAAAAATATTGCAAAACCCGTTTTCTGATTCGCATCTCTTGTCCACATGGATGCTGAGATTTCGGTGGCAAAAAACTGAGGCAATTTAAAACAGTTTGTGGTGTGTGCATCCAGAGGAACAGTTTTCAGACAGCCACTCTCATTTTCTCTGTTAAAATTATCCAAAACAGTGGAGCAGATGTTTAGGGATTACACCACATCTGTCCCTCTCCTATCTGGCAATGTTTCCATCAACCTTTAATGCAACACAAACTACAGCATTTTGGGGAGAATGCTTAATCAAACTCTGCTTTATCTTTGCTCAGGTTCACTTTTCAAACTTGAGATAAACCTGAGCAAACCTGAGGTGTGTGGCAGAAGGGGAACACCTAAAACATGCAGGGCAGGGGGGTCTGAGGACCGGAATTGAGAAACACTGCATTAGGTTGAGGTCCTGGGTTTGGCCTGGGCACTTCAAAACAATAATCTAGTTGGTGCTCACTTGTTAAAACATCCATATTTTCCTCTTCAGCATAAAGCAATATGACCTCTTTTAGTATTTTGATTTAATTAAACATTTCAGGCTTGACACAATAGTGTGCAAAGCATTCCTGTATCATAATGTCTGAGCAGCTGATCATTGGCTTTTCTTTCACGTCATTTTAGCTAAGCAGCCTTCTGCACTTCTTTATATTTCCCCTCTAGAATCATACTTTTTACTTAAACAAGATCACCCCCCCTGACAAATTTATGAAAGAACCAGCTTTACTGGTATTTTCAGAGAAGAGTGCACTTTAAACAGCATGTACAACATCTGCTGCCTTCTTCCTCATATGTGGATCATCTGTTTAACACCTGATTTTTCACACAATGAATGATTTCACTAATATTACTTTGAACATACCGCTAGTAATGAATGACTTAATTACATGGGATTAGCAGCAAACATGGCATAGTGACTTTCTATTACTCTACCACACTTCAATTACTTGCAAAACTGAAAGATTTATCAAAAACTGATTGGTTCAAAACGTCTCATTTTGAACACGAACGTATGTAAAGATCATCATGGTTTTGGACGGGAACTGGAAAACTTGGACCAAATGACCCAAGACTTAGAAGTGAACCAAGGACAACCATGTAATTCTTAGTTTTTCTGTGATTTGTTTAGATAAAATACTTGGAATTTTCAGTCTGAGAAGGACTATAGATTTCCAAACCACGCTCTAATATTGCCAGGAAAACAAAGTTAATTTATTGACATGTAGTCTGAATGTTTTCAGCACACACCGCTATAATCAGGTCACAAACTACTAAAGCAGGAAAACATGTTTGGCTGCATGTTTTATTTTTTAAAAAAGTGAAACATTTTCAAATTGTTTAAGAGCTTTGCTGATCAAATTTGATACAATAGACTCCTTTACAGCCCAGTGAGGGGAAAAAGAGGCACAAAGGACTTGGCAAGATTGCGCGATTCACATACCCGTGCACCGACACACACACCCACACACACAGTCACACATTTGCTTTTCTTCATCCATTAACAGCAGGGTTGGGAGGAAGAGGGTGAGGACTGGGGGGTGAGGTGTGGCGGAGGAGGAGGAGGAGGAGGAAGGGTAAGCTAGCACTCATTATTTGGGCTGCGCTGCTGTGAAAAGCACTGGGATTGCTTTCATTACTGAGCCAAATGAAATAGCAGAGGCTGATTACCCGCGTGACGGAAAGGAGACGAGCTGGATCACTCTTTGTTGGGGAGAAAAACTGAAGAAAGAAAAAAAAAAAAAGAGGGGGGAGGCAGCCAGCTAGATGAGGGAGAAAAGGGAGGAGCAGCCTGGCTTTACTTCCTCAACAAGACTCCAAACTAGTGTGTGTGTCTGTGTGTGTGTGAGAGAGAGGAAGAGTGAGACGGTGACATACAGGGTGGGGGCTGATACAGTCCCATTTTTCATACAAGCCTCCCTGGGGATGAATATGAATAATAACGACAGCAGCAAGGCAGCATGTAAAAATCAAACAAGTATACGCTCGTATTCTTCTGGCTTTTGTCTAGCTCTTAGCTTCTGACTGCGTTAGAGTTTTCCTTTCAGCTAATTTACATCATATTACAACATTTACTGAGTTGTGTTATTTTTTTTCTGTTTATTTCCATGTTTTAACAAAATTTCACTGAACGTTTTAAACTTATCCAGAGAGTCTCTGGGTCTATATTGGGAAGTTTGTGCCCTCCCATGTGGGTTTCATTGTCTGTCACATCAGAGTCAGAATGGGTGTTGGGATGACAGATTTGGCGGCAGCTGTTAATCCATCAGATAAGATTGGAGGAATGAACACCTGTGATTGCCACAGAGCAATACAGCGTTTTATGAAACCAGGAAAGATTCATGACTCAAATGCGCAGCAAAAACCAAAATAAAGACATTTATATCTGTAGCTACATAATTTGAATAAGTGCTTGCCCGTTCCTGATTCCCTTATTTTTGTGTGTTTTTGTCACACTTTACAGTTTCAGAAAATCCACCAATATAAATACTAAAAAAGGGACACAAAAACACAAAATGCAGTTTTTAAATGAAGGTGTTTATTAATAATGAGAAAAAATATACCAAACCTGCATGGCCTTTTGCGAAAAAGTGACCCCTTTTCTTTTGTTCTCAATCAAGACATCACTTACGTAAGTGAAATACACCAAAAGATTCTCAAAAGAGATCCAGAGAAATTCAGGACTAATTGAGGAGGAAAGTAACGGAGCTCTAGTAGTCAAGAAAGGGTTGCAAAGCCATTTCTAAACCTTTGGGAGTCTAACAAACGTGAGCGCACTTACCCACAGATGGAGAAAAGATGGAACAGTGGTGAAACTTCGCATGAGCGGCAGGCCGATCCTTAGAGCACGCAAAAGACCCCAACAGCAGCACCCAATGAACTGCAGACCTCACACGCTTCAGTTAAGGTCAGAGGTCATGTCTCCACCATGAGAAGGAAAACTGGGCCAAAATGACCTGCATGGCAAAGAAAAAAAGCTTTACAGCTCATCTAAATTTTTTTCACAACATGTCTCGATCCTTAAGACTTTGAGATAAACATTCTGTTAAATGATGAGTTAAAAGCTGAACTCTCTGGAAGGTGTGTGTTGCTTTACATCTGGCGTAAATGTAACACCACATTACAGGGGGGAAAAAAGCATCATATCCTCAGTAAAAACATGGAGGTGGTAGTGTGATGGCCTGGGGCGGTTTAGTTCCTTTGGACCTGGAAAACGTGCTGTGATAAGTGAAACCATGAATTCTGACGTCTACCAAGAAATCCGGCCACCTGTTCGTGACCTCAAGCTGAAACAAACTTGGGTTCTGCAGTTTTACAATGATCCAAAACACACCAGTAATTGAACCTCTGAATGACTGAAGAAAAACAAAATGAAGACTTTGGAATGCCTTAGTCAAAGTCCTGATCTGTGTCCTATTGAGATGCTGTGCATGATTGTAAACATGCTTCCTATGATTCCAGGTCAGAACAATTCTGTAAAGACGAGAGGAGCAAACTTCCTCCACAGATAAAAACAACTCAGTGCAATTTATCCCAAATGCTTGAGATTGCAGTTGTTGCTGCTAAAGATGGCCCAATCAGTTATTAGGTTTACAGGACAATCACATTTTCACGCAGGGCCATGTACATGTAATGTTTCTGCATGGGCAGGTTAACTCACTGATATAGGAGAAAACAATTCAAATACCCCACCGTCAACCTCCATGCACCAGTAAATAGACATTAACATATGTGTACATAACCCAAGAATAGAAGCATGGTGATGATTTAAAGGTTCATATAACAACATCTGTACAAACAAATGTTTTAAGATGCTAAAAGCAAGTTTAGTTCTTGGCCCCAGTCAGACTAGTTAGCTTTAGTCTCCAGGACCAACTAAACTAGATTTATACTAAATGAAGACACCAACAGAGTTATCTGCTGCAGGTAAGAGGTTTATTGTTTATAGCCTGAGAGAACACGACTTCCTGATCTGTAAATCCTGACTCCTTGTACTTTATTTTACCAAAATATTTTTGCTAATACCTCTATATAAATTAAAAGCACTGAACTATCTCTCCACTTCTGGTTGCAACAACTGTGTGCAATAGAACGCTATTTTATCCTAGAGAAAAGTACTTTGTTTTATATGTGAGAGATCAAAATGGTGAATATTGAGTATTTGTGAGTACACTGCAAAAGCATTGCTGCCTATTGGACACCAGCCAACAGAAGTGATGGGTGTTAAAATAAAATGTGCCTATAAAAACCAGGTGAGAATTTATTTTATTTTATTTTTATTTTTTCAACTGTTTTGTGCCAATCTTCAAGATTTGGAGACCATGAATTAAACCAGTTGAAAGTCGCCAGAAAATAAAAAGAAGTCATCAAAAATCAATGTAACTTCGTTCACGGTTGTCCCCACCTCCAGTTGCTCCTTTTCTTCACACTGTGCATGTAGGCCTCCAGGCTGTTTGCAAGGCTCAGATGCAGGGAATTAGCCAGCTGTGCACACACTTTCAACGCCACAAGTGAGGGCCCAAACATACGTGTCAGATTGGAGGCTGCCGTTCCCCCCTCTTTCATCCCCCTGCCGTACCCAGACATGATAATCCCTACAGTTGTGGCAGGCAGGCGTGGAAGAGATAGATTGGAGGTCAGAGTGAGCAGGTGTGCTCATGCCGTCAGGCCCCTGCTAGAGAGCTGCAATCAGAGAGGGGTTGGAGAGAAAAGCAGCTGCTGTTTTTCGGGGGATCAGAGTGGGGGAAGAGTTTGAAAAAGATCGCCTATTCACTTCTGCCACCTATCTGTTAGCTTAGCTGACAGTCAGAATTCATTATTCATGCGATGAAGGATAATATGATTGAGACTCAACAAAACACTGAAAATACATTAACAAAGTGTAATATTTTTGTTTCAAGATCAACATAATTGTGCCAGTAGTCGGAAACGGACATGTTTTTCAAATTCTTTGCAATTAAACATTGGGAAAAGTGTGGCGTTTGAATTTAGCTCCGTTAATCTTCTCAACAGCTTTCCTGTCGCTGCTAATGAAAAGCATCCACTCAGCATAATAATCCCACCACAGTGTTTTTGCAGTGCTGATGGTATTGAAAGTTGCAGTGCTGTTTTTCCATCGCTTATATTTTAATTAATTTTGCTTGTCTGCCAGAAATGCAGTATTAACTTAAGCAGAACGTCGTATTTCACAGGTGCTGAGTGCATCACATGGCTTGTAGCAAATTGGATTTCCTATGAAATTCTCTTCTTAACACTTCCAAGCAGACCAGATTTTTGGACTACATGACCAATAGTTGCGTATTTACAAAGCTTTGAAGTGAAAACAAGAGAAATCATGGCTTTTGAAAATACTTACAAATAAACATCTGAATCTCATTCTCCCTGAGCCAATCCTTTGTACTATTACCTCTCTTAAACTACAGTTGCCAGTTATTTGCGCTTTACTTTTACCAGTCTGGAGACCATTCCCCACTGCGAAATAGTTCAAGCTAAGTCAGATTTCATGGAGAGCTTCTGCAATTTGAGCTTACCACAGATTCTACCTCTACCTCTAAAAGGTTTGCCTCTTGGAATGCTATATTCATCTCTAAATTAACTTTGACCAGCTCCTCTGTCTCTGCTGGTGTCGGTGTTTCCACAGAATAACGCTGCCACTACCATGTTTGACGGTGGTGATAATTCTGTTCAAGGTTGATCTATTTTGCATCAAAGTGAAAATTTTAAGTTTTTGTCTCATCCAACCGGATCTGTTCCCTTTATGTTCCCTGGCAAATTGCAAATGGGAGTCATGGCGACGGCTGCTCTCTTGTCAATCTTCCATGATTTGGGGAGCTCTTGTTAAAGCTGATTATTTGAATGAGCAAACTCTCTTTGTCATAAGAAGACACGCTTGTCTCTAAGTGATTTCATGTTTCAAAATGAAAATATTTTACATCTCCGTAAAAAACCTGTTGTTTCCACTATTTTGAATGTGAATTTCCTGCTGCCGTTTGTTCAGTTTCATAACATAAACTAGGTCCTTTCAATGCGCAAGATATGACAAGATTCAAACACGTCTCAGTTTCTAGAAATTGATCATCCCTGGACAGGAAATTTAATGGAAGGGGGATTTAAGGGGGAATGCAAGGAGGACAGTTCACCAATCCAAATCTCAGCTTCCTCCCTCAGATATCCTCCCACAAAGTGACCTTTGCTTCAGCTCCCCCAGCTTCTTCCCAGCTGCTCCCTGGATAAAGCCCTCTGATCTGGGAGCTTATCACCAAACTCTGTCTGTCTCTTTGCTTTCTTTGTTCCACATGTAATTACACTACATTGAAGCGAAATGCAGTGCAGGTGAAGGTAGGAAAAATGAATGAGCCCGTCTCCTCGGGTGAGAGTGACACTGCTCGGCTGCAAAGACGGGGGGGTGGAGTGTCTTCAACTCGGTGGCTCCCAGCATGAGCGGACAAATCAAATAAGACCCCTCTCCGCTCTCGGCCTGCTCTCACTCCACCTCCCGGCTGCATCAAAAAGGGACCTGAGAGCGAGAGTGTCTCACACTGGCACATTCAGTGGCTCGGACCAGATGGATTCTTTGTTCCGTTGCTCAAACACACATGGCTGAAACGTGGCTGTATGCAAAAAAAAACCCCAAACCTGACACAAAAAAAACCACACACACGAGCGCAAGCACACTTTACCCTGCCCACAGCAGTTTAAAACTAGGATCATGATGGCAGGCGGGGGTGTGAGTCTCTTGTCCTCTGTTGTGTTCGCATTAGTCATATGCAAATGCACATTGTGCACAAAGAAAGACACAAATCCACCATGTCTAAATCCTCAAAGAGGACTAGTGACGGCTATTTAGCTAACATGATTTATGAAGGTTTTTGACCCAGTTATTGCATGGGCCATTTATTGTTCACTACAGGTGGCTGAACAAATTGAATTTGTGTCAAAGCGTGAAATACCACATCAAATAAAAATTAATGTTTATATATACACTAGATGGTTTTTCTTGATGTTCTTGCAATCGGGCTCCCTCACCTGGAGCTATTTTATTTTTATTTGACAGCAACTGTTTGTTGTTTGCGCTTGTTGAACTTTAGCTCAGTTTTAATGAGCAAAGTGTCTGTTTCAATCTGAACTTCATGTTACATAAATAATGCACTAATAGAAAACATTTGCTTTGACAAAGAAAAAAAAGAAATCGTACTTTTCACTTATGACTACTCTCACTTTGCTTCAAAACCTGCATAGCTTCTCCCATTTAATAATAGCTATGCAGCCAACTTGGCTTGTTAACGATTGAGCATTGACACAAATTGACATAGTACTGATGCATAAATAAGGTGATATTATTCATTCAGACTCTATTTGTATTGCTTTACATGTTAAATGTAAAGCAATATTCTAGGACAGTTTCATTTCAATCTAGAACATCTGGCTGCACACTGACTCACTCACTTCCCAGAACTCAATAGGATTAAAAATCACTGGCTAATATTTCACTGTCCCACACAACTGCAATTAGATGTGATTAGAGTTTTTTGTTTTTATTTATAGCCAAAAATATTAATTAATTTCATTAGGAGACTTGTCATTCTGAATGAGTTTTTATTCAATTAAAAGGCCAATATATTTTTTTTTCCTGGTTTTACTCAGCAAAAATGAACATTGCTTATGTTTTGCTAAAATTACAATTAATAAATCAGTAACAGACTCTGGACCTTAATTTAATGCATTTATAAAACACATCTGCCCACAGAAAGAAACGTCCCACTCTGACTTCTCAGTCATTATGGAAAAGAACAAAACGTTCACAGAGAGGAAATATGGGGGAAAAAAACACAAGATCACAAACAAGACACTCTGTGACAAATGTGTGATAATTCAGAAATGACGAATGCATAAATTGACCCACATTACCCCTTTGGTCTGGAGCTCCATGAAAGAAAATCCCTCATAGCGTGAGGATGATCATGAGAAAGTTCAGGGATTAGCCCAGGTAAACAAGCTATTCCACGAGGGATCGTAATCTTCCAGCTCCCTGCTACAGAAGACACATTTATAGGTCTGTGGATGGAGCCGAAGCTTTGAATTGCCAAGTACCAGATAAGTAACCTGAAGGATTTAGAGTTTCTGTAAAGAGGACTGATCCAAGACAGCACAAATGAAATCAGGGATTAAAATTTACAGTAGGCAAAAGAACCTTTTACCGGAAAGCAATAATTATGAGAATAGACTGTTTGGGTTGATAAGATGCAGAGAACCAAAATGTTTCTACTAATGAAATGAAACAAACTGTCTGATTTAGGAAACAAAAATTATTATAGGATACAAAAATCAAAATATAACATTTAGGTTTAATTAACAATTCCTCTCATCTTTGACTTTGAATTTATGCCTTTATCTTTATAAACATTCAGCGCAAAGTTCATCAAAGGTCTTGGACAAATTTGAATTTTAAACTATGACAGAATAAACATCAATGTCAAAGAATTGTTTTATAAAAAAAATATGTACACTATGTATTTTCAGTTTTTGTCTTTAGGTCATTCACTATAATAAGAGGAATTATTTGCTTGTTTTATTGGAAAGATATATTAGACATTTTCCAGACGGCATTTTCCTGTGTGATACAAAGATGCTGATAAAACACGCATGACAGAGATGATCTCCTTTATTCTGGTAAGTCACATGCTGTGACTCCTCAGGTCCCATACCTTAACTCAGCTGACATTTAGAATTTGATTCAATTTTGAATAACAAGACAAAAGAAAAACAAAAAACAACTACAAAAGTAAAGCATGTAAGAGGCAGCCTCATGACTTCACTGGAAATAGGAGGAGATAAATCAGGAAAATGAAAAATAGAAGCACCGGAGAACATTATTATCATTAACACATTGTAGCAGAAACATGGGAACAAAAAATTTAACACAACAAACTAACCAATGACGATTTAATATACACCAATGACCAAGAGAACCATAAATAATGCTCTTCCACTTTTACAGTACTGGTGTACTGCTTTCAAATAGCTAAATTTGCATGATCTCTCTGGTCATGCATGGATTCTCTCCATGTTTTCCTGCTAACTACTTTCAGGTGTGAGTTTATAGCAAACATATTTGTCAAAATTGTCTGTCGTGGTTTTGCTCTTTGATGAACTAATATCTTCCTAATTTTGATTGGTTGTTCAAGGATCTATTTACCTCTGAGAGATTACCCAGGAATGATCTGGAGAGTGTTTGGAGAGGGATGTTTGAGATTCCCCAGTTACCCCCAGAACCTGATCATGGATGATTAATGGATGCAGGAGTGGATGTTCCTTGATGCCATCTATGTAAAGATATTTTTTCAAGAAAAGATCAAATCCATATTTTGTGTTTTTTGTGATGAATTTGCTTTTTTTTAAAAAGTTCACTAGCACAACACCAAATCCTGAAATTAATACATTTGTCTTACATTGTTTAAAAAAATCACAGTTATTAATAAAGAGATCAGGGGAAGAAAAAAAAAACTAACAAAGAAGAAAGCAGGAAATGATGGATGTAATGGCCACGAATCAACTCTGTTCAGCATTTTGGCATTTTCAAATGCTCTGCGTGACATGAGGCCGCCGTCCTCCCTGGTTGATTTGGGAAAGCGTGTTCAAACATTTCTGACAGGAAGAAGTCAGTGACCTTTAAGCTGGAAATGCTCTGCTGGTGTTGCATCCTCGCTGTCGTTTTTCATCAGTACTGGAGGTGCAGAGCCGAGACACATCCTTTAGCGGAGGTGAGTATGAAATGCCAGTCTGTCAGCTCTGTCTGATCTTCGCAGCACATTGTCCCATGTGCAGCAGACTCTTTTCTAATCAGCTCTCTGATCAGTTCAGTTTAATACAACCTTCAGTGAAGCTGGATGTTTTTCTTTTCCTGAATTTTAGTAAAAAAAAACAACTGAATCTTTCAATGGATTTTTGATGTGATGCCCTTTTAAAAAAATTCTTTCACATCACTGAATCATTTAACCTGTGAATGAGCTCAAATGAATTTAATCGATGACAGGACATATTTCCTTTGAGGTGGTTTCATGAAATATTGCTTTCATGACTAATTAATAAGTGGCCTGACTGCCTGGAAACTGCCAGTAATAATATCAGAAATTTCTCTGCATTATTCATTCCTGTCTGACCCCAGTCTGGCAATGAAAGGCAATATGAGAGCATCAATCAGTTTTACATTAGGATGTTTCATAAAGGAGTGCAGAAGGTTAGATCTAATGAGTTTTCTTTTTTCTCCTCCTACTGGGAAGCAATTAATAAAGCTGAATAATTTCTATAATAATATGCATGACTGATGTTTCGTCTAAGTTTTCATAAGGTGGATTAGTATGAGCTAACATCTGCAGCGCCAGTGAGAAGTTTACTTGCAAATTCATTTTGGACTTTGAATTTAAAACACTTTTATTTCCTGGGTGAAAGGACTAAACAACTAGCGACTTCAATTTAAAAAAAAAAAAAAGAACTGGTGCATAACTTTAAACTTACATTGGGTTTTCTCTAACTTCTGAAGGGTAAAAATTAAAAAACAAAGGCTATAATTCAAATATAATCATGTACCGCCACCACAATGTGGTTAAAATGCCTTTTGATAAGTTGCAGAATGACCAAAAGCGTTTTGTTACAGTTCATTTAAATAGAAAGGTTTCCATAGAGGACCCTAACCTTTAAACACAGGTTGCAAATTCTCAATAGTTTTAAGATTTTAAAACATTCCAGAAATTAATGTTTGCTTGCTTTCAAAACCAGT
Organism: Alfaro cultratus; assembly: GCA_903066825.1. Taxonomy (NCBI): domain Eukaryota; kingdom Metazoa; phylum Chordata; class Actinopteri; order Cyprinodontiformes; family Poeciliidae; genus Alfaro; species Alfaro cultratus. The sequence goes on from CAEFZX010021387.1 coordinate 47,167, forward strand.
GCAACAGTCTATTTGCTTTGTCCAGTTAGCACATCCAGTGATGTCAAAGTTTCAGCCAAAACTGTCAGGGTGAGACTTTGTAACTACGGTCATGTATGTTGGTGGTAGCATCACGGTGCTGCCAGTAGTACTGGTACATCACACAAAGTGGGTGGAAAAATAAAGGACACTTACCTCCAAATTCAACCTTAAGTCAACATAGTGATACACAACAGGGTGTTTCAACAACGTAATAACCAGAAGTTTACACAAAACTGGTCTGAGAATGGAAAACAGGATAAGACTGAACTGAGATTCTCAAAGCCCAGACCTCCACTTGACTAAATCCACAATTATAACAATAGACTTTGTTTGAGAAATAATTATTTTAGATGTAAAAGCATACAGCAATGATACTGTAGGCTTTTCAGGATTTAAAAATTTTACTTTTGTTTATGCTGCAATGCATTCTGGGTAAATGACGTACACTTGGTCCAATTGTTATAGCTCCGTCTAGTTAGAACGTCTTTGAGCTTTTTCAAACTGAAAAGGCTTTGAAATTTCAGAAATCACAAGAGGTAATGAAGATGAGGAGGACCAAATGGAGGGAGAGGAAAGAGTTGGCCAAAGAAGCTGGTGTTTGTGCTGTTGCTGCCACCTTCAGCTTCATAAATGAACACTTTATCATGATCCAGTTTAAATAACTGTTAGGAAACCATGCAGTTAAAAATAATTTCAACCAAATTCCGATGAGAAAAGAGGTCAAATTGTAAAATATCCAGAAACACGGCAACAAAAAGGTGTGGGCAACTTGCTAAGAAGAGCACACACAGCTTGAGAGCGCAAAATGTACAAAAGATCAACCTGATAAAAGAGAATAAAATTTTATTTTTTCTATTGCCTTATCAGACATTACATCAACCACAATAGTCTACTATCATTAAATAATTCACATCCAACATTCTTATTCACAAGTGGTTAAGTGATATATTTATAAATATATAAGTGGTTTCTGCGTGTGTTGGTGAGAAGCAAGTATCTTTAGATGTGGTTATGCAAATCTTGCTTGCAGACTGCAGGAGGAGTACACACATCTGGTGACAAGGTAAGCATTAAAGATCCTCATGTTCCCCCTGAAAATAAATCAGGAATCTAAAACATTTTTATCCACATATTTTGCGTATGTAAAACTCATCACAGCCTCATGAAGCTGCTAGTCTGGCAATACTTTTCTCGCCCATAGTGCACAACAAATTACTATGATGAAGATAAAAAGTAAAATAAAGTCCAAGTACCATAATGGTTGGTAGATCTACATAATGCAGCTCTTACATTCAATGAACTTACCATTTACTTTCTAAAACTTTCCAGAAGCTTGCCAGGTAATTCAAGGGAATTTTAAAGGAACATACTGGATACTTTCCCCAAAACCTATAAAGTACTTGCCAGGAACGTAGATGTTACTTTCCAGAGCATGCCAGAAACCTTTCCTGGAAAGTACCTAATCGCTAGATAACTAGTAAAGTAGAAAAAGTGTAAGTTAGGTAAAAATACCTAAAAGAAGTAACCAACAAGTTTCAAAACTTGCTGGTGATCTCCATAATGTAACCCCAAAGTATCACTTAGCTGGGAAAATAACCAGTTTGTTTAATTGACCTCCAGAGGGCTGTTTCACAAAAGTAGGATTACAAAATCCAGGATAAGAGATAAAGTCAGGCTTGACGTAGCGCCATCAGTTTATCCTGGCTTTCTCCATTTCACAAAGACCAAACCAGGCTCAGAAGGTGGAGCTACTGCCTGTCGAGCCAGGCTTAAGTTATTCAGGTGAATGCACGTCCACAGATTTCTTCAAGAGACCAGATTTCTTTATGCTCAATAAAAACCCTGTTGCTTGAGTAGCACGTTATAGCGGATCAACTAAATTTTGTAATTGGCTCAAAATATACATTTCCAAACCATTCTTAACTAAAAAGACATTATAACCTACGAAGATGGTTGTTAGCCTGTTCTGGAGCAGGTTAGCTTCACAGAATAAATCACCATGATAGCTTATGAGTTACTGCTTTTGTGAAACCAAATCTAAGCTTAGTTAAGCCAGGATATCTGAAAACTCCTGGCTCAATCAGCTATTCTGCTTTTGTGAAACAACCCTCAGGTTTTGAGAATAGGCTTAAGCAAACGGACGAAACAAGCGAAAAGCACATATAGGCTAACAGTGTAGAGAATATATACATGACTCTTCTTCAATAAAAGTTAATAGTAAAGAATTTAAAAGTGACGAGAAATTCAGATGTTCTAAAAATTCTTAAAACAACATGAAAAAGTACCACCATTTCAATGCTGCTGGCTTATGATGATTAATAAATATTGTGAAAGGTGAGTAAAGTCGGCTGTGAACGGTGCCTGTTCAATAAGCATGGTGAAGAGATTGAATCAAGGCATGCATGACCTTCCCTGTGGAATCTGATGGTTAGAAATGTTACTTAACTTTAAGAACTGTGAAAATCCAACTTATATTTTGTTCACTGTTTTGGTTTTTGATATTTATAAACATGTGTGTTATTAGTGGCCTATAGGGCTTTTTAATTGTAGTCTGAGCAAACGTGGTGATTTTCTTCATTCCAGCTAAGTTTCATAAGTTACATGAGCAATAGTAAACAAAGAAAAAGTGACTGATAGTGAAGTAATGTCTGATACTAGTCTATTTTTTAGGTGACACCACTCAGAACTTGCCTAGAGACGGCAGTGCCCCCGCCTTCACAAGTACAGCTGAGAGCAGGTCCGCCGGCCCCGTAGGGTGAAGCACTGTAGTAGGAGAAGGATCTGCATGCTTATTGTCAGAGTTTGTTGGTGCAGGAATCTTTAGACCGGACTTGCCAGTCCCACTGCCTCCACCTCCACCCAAACTGGTCCTGCTGTTTTCCAGTGTGGGGATAATGGTGCCCAGCGGAGGGTTACCCAGTGCAGGAGACCCACATGGCTCCATGGTGGTTTGAGAGCAGCAGAGTAAATTATAGAAAGCTCCTCTCATCTCCCTGCTGGACAGAGTGTATATCAGAGGGTTGAGGGCAGAATTGAGCACGGCCAGGGCAATGAACCAGTCCACCTTGTAGAGGACCTCGCACCTTTGCGGGCTGCAACCGACATCAAGCAGGAGCAGAACGAATAAGGGGGTCCAGCAAACGACAAACACCCCAAGAACAATCACAACCGTCCGCAGCAGGACCAGAGAGCAGTCTGAGGGCCGGCTGCTCACCCTGCGACCGCTGGAGGTCACCAGACGGTAAATTCTTATGTAGAGAATGATAATAGCAACCAACAGCGCACTGAAAACACTAATGCAGAAGGCAATGTAACTTTCAGCGTACAATGGCAGAACTGTGGAGCAGGAATCCAGATTGTTCAGGCAGTTCCAGCCCAGACTGGGCAGGGCCCCGAGCAGCACAGACACAACCCAGCATGCTGCCAACATTACCAGGAGTCTTCCTCGTCCGGTTGTTTCATTGGGCCGCAGACGCACCATTGTCATGTGCCTCTCAATGCCAATGGCCAGGAGACTGAAGGTGGAGGCGCTGAGGGCCACAAACATGCTTCCCTCTCTGGCCAGCCATTGCTCTGGCGTCAGGTAGAAGGTCTTACTCCCCGAGGTAAAGATATTTACCACATAGGCCACACCAGCCAGAAGGTCAGACAATGCCAGGTTTCCAATGAGCAGGTACATTCGGCTGTGGAAGCGCTTGTTCCTCCAGATAGCGAGCAGAACCATTATGTTCTCCAGAATGATGAGCATGCAGATGATTAGCAGCAACACCGTCTTGCAGACGCCCCCGTTACGAGGTCGGTCCAACTTCCCCGAGTGGTTGTAGTGGTTGATGATGACAGTGTTCATCCCCTCCTTGATAACATTCTCCATCCTTGTTTTCCCAGTCCTGAATCTTCCTCAGCCACACAGCAGAGGGCGTCACAGCACTGGAAACAGGAGCTGCTCACCCTGGAAGTGTCACATCAGCCATCACACACAGACCTGCCAAACAGGCCAAAATTAGTCATAAAACAGAGTAATTCTTTTGGACAATATTCTGTTTATTTAAACATATTAATTTAAGTAAAGAAAATTTGTCAATAAACCTCTTCAGACCTGATATTTTTCTAGCAAGTCAAAACATTTTTACTCCTCTTAATCATGTAAATAACAGAGAAACCTATCTCATGTTATTATTTTCTGATATCCATTGTAATGGACACTATGACTAAATGATGTCATTAAAGTGTAAGTAACAAAATCTATACTGTTCAAATAGATTTCATGTCATAACTGATTAGATGTGAGCTCAACCTTTGAAAATGAATGTCTGTATATTTGTTTGTGAAAATGTCAGAATGGAGCATATAGAATACAAAATCTAGTTTTGCCTTTATTAATGTATGATTGAACTTACAAATGCACTGGCATGCTTTTATATACAGTATTGCTAAACATGTAACAACGGATTACACGGTTATCAAAGCATCAGCTTTCTGGGTATTTTCATGTAAAAAATTAACTTTTGAAGAGAAACCTTGCAGCAGTTTCAGAGTGGCACGAAGCACAGGTGGATTTTACATTTGTTACAGTAGAAGTGTGTTTTTCCTGTGCAGTGTGGTTTCCTGCATCTGGTGGGCACTAAATTTTTTCCCCCAGATTCTGTGTGGTGCAGACTGACTATTTGATCTAGCAGGACAACATCACCCATTGATTCACCGTACAGATTGAACACCTCTCGATGAGACTCTTTCAAAAAACTGGGCAATGGATTATTCCCTAAATCCAAGCACCCTGGATTAATTATCTCTCCATAATTGGGTCAAGGCAGTTTGAGAGTTTATACTTCATCACTGAAAAAATAAAATAGCATAAAATAATTCTTAAATCCCAAATTGGCCATAAACTGCTTACAGACACTTTTTTTTCGTTGCACAGTAACACTGAATAATTAAGCATTTGATAACATGGTCAAACTCCTGATGTCCACTGGGATGGACATTCAACAGTTTAACAATAGTACTTGAAGGTACTTTGTGAATACTAGCAATACTTCAATTTATTCTGAGAGCACCTTTTCTATATTACTATGAATATGAATTAATATTTTTGATGGGAAACAGATACTTACTCCTCTCTTCTCTAGTTTCATAAAATGCATCATCAAATATCCTCACTTTATTTTATGTTCTACGTTATGTTCCATTAAATTAATAAATTATTATTGAAACTAAATTAGCGTGGGAAAACCCCCCAAAACGGTTCAAAATAGGTTTTTCTCTAGGGGAGAAAAACACCACATCTTTAAGAACCTTTCCTAAGTTTTTCAGATAATAGTCACACATCACAGTATATAAACATTTATTTATTCCACTATCAGGCTTTATTTTCCGGGAACAACCTTACCTTTCTAAAGGACTTGGTTTCTTTTAAACATCGCAGTAGAGCAGCGAGATTTGCAGAATGTCTGTGCGAACTGCAGTCAATTTTAAAACGTGGCTCCGGTCCAAAGTGAAGTCAAAAAGTCCCTGTTTTGAACCTGCGCACACATAAGCGTCGTATAGTTCATTATTATCCAGAAAAGATCCAGAGTGAGTCCTCCTGTGGAAGTTTTCTGTTTCCCTTTGCGCACAGTGACTTCTCAGTCCGGATAACTCCGCTCACCCTCCTCCTCTTCCTCCTCTTCCTCCTCTCCTCAGCTCCAGCTGAGGCGGGATCTTCCCTGAAACGTTCAGTCCTTTCAGTTGTGAGTCAGGAGGTACAAACACTCTGCGTGTCAAAGTGAACTGTTTTGAAAGAGATGTGCCAAACTGTGCTTACATATTTGGATTTTCAAAGTCATGGTGGATTCGACTGATTCTGTTGATGCTCAAAATAAAAGTCGCTTGAATAAGTTTTCATTTGCTTCGCTTAACCAGAGAGCAGGTTACTTATTATATCATGTAATTGCCACCGTGCTTGTCCCAACACATGTTAGTTCACTGCCCCACCAGGATTTTGCGCTCTGGTAATTTATATAGCCAATAATTTCATCTGTTTGTTGTGCTTCTCTGTTGCAACTTGATTTTTTATTTATTTATTTATTTTTTTACCTTCGTGTCAGTGGATTCATAAATTATTCATAAAATTTTGCAGCAGTTTTTGATGTAGGCAACATGGCTCTCTGCCCAGGGTGGAATGACCTGGAGGGTTCCCCCTTTTTTTCTATTTGTACCATTCTGATCATTTGGGTATATTACTCATAAACTGCTGCAACAGTAAACAGGTATATGAATTTACTTAAACTGACTATCAAATTTTGGATTGAGTCGTTTTAGAGCTTATTTAAAGAGATTGACTTTTCTCAAACTTGTCTAATGGGTTATTAGTATCCTACAATAAATGTAGATTTCTTTAAAGGTTTATGAATAGTTGTACCTTTATTCTATTTTAAATAATTAATTTTAAAAAAGTTGATTTATATAACATTTGAACAAGAGCCAGTTCAAACCAGAATTTAAAATTGCCCCAAGTAAAAACTTTTTTATTAAATTGTCCTTTCTTAATTTTTGAATGAGCGTGCATTCACTCAGAAAGTCAAAAACAAATTGTCAGTAAAGCTTAAATAATGTCCAATTTACCACATTTTTAAGGTATCATTAGGTCTTTGTTTATTAGAAAAAGAAGGCAGAAAAGTGTAATAAAAAACAAATATTTTTCCTGACCATGTTTTTCCTTACATTCAGCATGTTTCTCCTGTCTCCTCCAAGAGCTTTATCTTTTCAACTCACAACCTAAGAAGTTGGAATCCATGTTTTGTTTTTTTTCTGTGACACAATGAGTCATTGCTTTGTTTCTTGTTTAAATAAAATATTTCTTGGTCCCTTTGGTACTTTATAGTGTGAGATAGGTCTGACCTCTTGCATTGGAGCCAACTGGAAAGGGTGGGAGAAGATGAGTTATTCCTTTTTTGTCCTTTTATGTACTTTTTGAGACAAAAGTCATCTGCAAAAAACGGGGGGGAAGATAGCAGGTCACCGGCATCATGTTTTGAAAGTTTTGGTGTGGATTCACTAAGCAGCCTGTTGAAAAGAGTATAATGCTGATATTTATCAAACTCTGAAGATATAAATAACTGCAGCTTGATTTAAGGTGTAGTGAACATCTGAAGACGAAGAGTGAAAGGTTAGAGGCGGTTAAGTACTGAGATAACTAAATTATGGGAGGAATAATTCTTACTTGTTGGTTGGTTGAGTGGTAGCTCTGGATGTGGTTACTTAGGATCTTAATGTGGGAGCAAAATGTTTATTGGTAAGTTGTCACACTGATAACTAATCTCAGTGGTGGTATAACGTTAGAGAGTAGAGCAGGAGATAACTGGAGGTAAGCACAGTTTTGCTCATAGGGTGAGTGATAGACCCTTGCGGGAGTTGAGCCGTTTCCAACTCCCATAACTCCCAGTCCTACTTATTGTAGAATGAAGTTGAGTAATGGAGAATGAGCAACAAGGAGTAACTGGAAGCATTATGACAAGAAGAACTGATTACAGAAACTACTAATGACAATCTGGCAGCTAAGAGTTCCTACTGGTCTTTATAGGCAGTGTGACTTATTGAAATACGTGATAGCAGGTGTTTGAATCCCTCCAGTTGGGGAAATCAAATTCATGGGGTGGGAAGATGTAGAAAAAGGAAGAGACAGATGGCGCATTTGTTAACAGTCAGGAGGACAATCACCTTCGAAAAGAGAATGTGATATTGAGGGAGTTTTCCTCTGAAACGGAGGTCAGAACATTCATTGGAGCCATAAGATCACAGACCACCTATCAGAACAAAGTTCACTACATAATCACTGCCAACATAAACGTGAAATGAAAATATAAACATACACACTCAAAATCACACAAAAACCAGATTTGGCTGATTTGTTGAGTTCAGGAACACATTTAATATGTGAACCAAGCAAATCTGTTTTAGTGATGTAGTCAAAGTGAGGTGTCGCCATGTTGATCACGCTGTTGGAAATAATGAGGAAACCACGTCTGCTTGGTGATTCAGTTTCCTCACCAGGAAACAAAAGGTGTCCTACCAGAGAGGATAGACTCATTACAACAAATCTGACAACCAAACATGGAACCACAAACCTGGAACAAACTTCCAGAAAACAGCAAAACAAAACATTTAGTTCCTTTAAATCTAGATTAAAAACCCAGTTGTTTAGAGTTGCTTTTGAAACATAATCATGAAACATTAATCAACAATCTGATGTGTAATGATGACAAAATGTAATGTTTCTGACTGTGTGTTCTCTGACTTTGTATTTTTGTGTTTTTTTTATGTGAAGCACTTTGAAATGCCTTGTTGCTGAATGGTGCTACACAAATAAGATTTGATTTGAATTGATAATTTTATGAAACCATTTGCTCATGAACACTAACCCTTGTGATGAAAACACAAACATAAAATGGCAGAGAAAAAGGCTCACGTCAGTACATATAGCCTGTTATGAAACCAGTTAGAGTGCAACCATTGCAACATATAAAACCCTTCCAACTTCCTGTCATCATTTTAAAATACTCATTTTACAGCATTTGCAGCCAGGAAGGTTCTCTCGGTCTAAACATTAGCCATAAGTCTTTTTAAAGAAGTCACATTTTCAACATCTGTTCTGCTCCTATGTTTCTGGAACAATTTGTTTTTGAAGAACAAATTGGACGCTTTAGTCATGTCTGAAAAAAAAAGTTAAGTCTAAACTTGAACATTTTGATAAAATTTGAGCTGAAATGACAGCAGGTGCACAATAAAGAAGCATTTTTTAAAAAAGCACAAAATAAAGCTTCCAAAACTCATGGTTCTGAAAACTCGTGCTGCCTGAGAAAACAAAGCTAAAAAATGCCGCAATCCATATATGAGTTGTTTGGAAAGAGCGAGGAAGGTTTCTTTACTTTTTGTATTTTCTACTCCTAACGAGTGTTTATATTTTTGAGCTTGTCCATCAATTTTATGTTTTCTGTTTGTTTTTGCTTCATTGAAAAGAGCTTGTGATGGACGACAGTGCAGATTCATATCAGACATAATAAATATTGATGAAAAAGAAGCGAGGATGGTGAGAGCAAAAAAGAGCAGGAGACTAGAGCAGGTTTTTCTGACCTCTTCTTCCATGTGGCATCACACTTTGAAGGGTCCCATGCAGCTTAGCCCACCTTAATCAGGCTGGTGCTGATTAATGAATAACCCTCAGAGCTGTTGACCTAACCCTGAGCAGCAAGAGATGTGCAGACACTCTGACAGCCCATTTATAACAGCATAAAAACACCCCCAAAGCCTCAAATGTATTTTTTTAGGACCTGGACCCAGAACTTCTGGATGTTTGATGCTCAGTTAAAAAAAAAAAAAAAAAAAAGATGGACCAGAGGAGTGAAAAACTGGCCTTGTATCAATGTCTCTGTAACAGTTGCACCAATAATGCCCTGTACTGTACATGTGTGCATGTGAGCTGCAGGACTGGGAGGCAGGGCATGCTGACGCACACTCTAATGGTGAGTAAGATGTTCAGGAATGCAAAGTGCAGTGGGAAAAGAACAAGAACTGCGGTAAATGGAAAAGAAAGGCCTCAACCCTCACCCATCTCCTGATTTTTACCCTCAGCATTAAAGAATGGTGGTGCATCCGCCATCAGACACACAGAAACATCTTAAATGCACTTTTTAAGGGGTGACGGACCAATTTGGACAACATATACCCACCGTCTTTCATGTTTCAGATGTGCCACCGGCTCACCTGAATCAAATGAATGCATTGCCTCCTCAGCATACAATTAAGTGCTGCAGAAGCCTGGTAATCACCCAGCTGGGACAAAGAACTTAGCTTTTGGAGACATGTCTTGTTCTTTGCCTCTAATGACATATTGGAGGTTGTGGGACAGGCACGAAGCCTAAGAACATTATATTGTGAGGGCGTCTTCCTGAACTGACTGATACATTAAATGGCATCATGAGGAAAAAACATTATTGCAGCAACAGCTTAACAACTTAGTTTCAAATTAGCTCTAAGACAACAAAGTCAACGTTTTGGAGTGATCATCATGAAGCTCTGATCTCAGTTCCATAGAAAACTTGTGAATAGAGCAGAAAAGATGTGTGCAAACCTGACTCAGATGCTGCAGTTCTGGAAGGAAGAATGGACTAAAGTTTCCAAATTTAAAGAAAGTAACAAAAGAAATCTACAAGTGCTTTTGTTGTTAAGGTTTAGAAATCAGAAATGACAGTGATCATCTTAACCAACCTAAAACACAAAGGATTATTCTAACTCAATGTCAGACAGGAAGAAGAAAAGATCTATTTGTCTTTTTATATGACCTTCATAAATAAGTTTCAACTGTACATTTATCTATCTGGAGAAATGTTTCGATGTGTCGGAAAAGTGATTGGTTAAAAATGTCGCAAACTGAAAAGAGACAAAACAAAACATTAAGCCTTTGTGTAAACTGCTGTTAGCACGTCAAGCAGCAATTTTCTCACAGTCACTTGAAAAAGCTAATTCACAACACTTCAAAGACCGATGCAAAGCAAACTCCTCTGGTCCCTCTAAAAAAATGTGTTTAAATTTGTATAAACTATAAAATATTAACCCCACAGCACAACGTGACCACATTTGTGAGCTGCAGCATTGATTTTACTATCATTTGTAAATTTACTGTGAGCATCATCCCAGATCACATTAAGGTGTTCTGTGGCCAGAGTGTTAAAACGGTGATTATTATTGATTTTGTTTGGATGTTCACAGTCTCTAGTCAGGATGGATTGTGCTTAAAAGAGAACTAACATGTACTTACTTGTATTATGATTATTTGCTTTGGTTGTTGTATGTTTCTTCATTTTATTCTTTATCATTATTGTTAATAGGGTTTTGTTTAACAACATTCAGCCAATCTCCTGCATCTTCATAATTAGTTTAGATTTAAGGATGCCATACCTTTTCCTAATGTTCATTAGCAGGTTTCACTCTCCTTGATTTTACATTTATTTCATTGGAGCTACACAGCACCAAGAATAAATTACTGCAAGTAACTCAGTCTATTGCAACACTATCTGAATCTCCAGTACCATCACGTTCTCTGTTAAATGGAGTTTCTTACATCATTGCAGGAGGTTGCGAGTAAAGCTGAGGCCTGATGGTTTTATCTGTAGGGCCGAGGTGCTGCTGCTGGGTTATCAGCAGCTGTCTGAAATCTTTTAAGACACAAGGTGACTGCATGTCACAAAAACTGCCACACAGGCAGTGGGTGCAGGGACGGCCATGCTGCTTCCTCCAGATAACGTCTTTATCAGGATTCATCGCCAAGTTGTAGCAAAAGCATGCTCAGATAGAACCTGGAGGAGGGAGAGATTTCCCATGTATATCCTTAGTAAATAGGTTAGTCTTGTTGGGGATGAAAAGCTTCAACATGGACGTTTGCCTTTCTAAATGTACATCTCTGAAAATGGATGTGTGAGGAGGTAAGATTTGGGAGTTTTGTCAGACTGCATCCTGTTTGTAAGCACATTTCAACTTGGAAGCTGACATGACTGAGAGATTTTCCAGTATTCCACTTTTCACCTTAAGTTGTGATAAAACACAGCCACATATCCAAACGCCTGATTGCAGCCCCTTATCTTTGCTGCGTCAACGTCGTTTTTCGCCCACAATCAGTCTGGAATGTCAAGATCTGTATGCTGTTATTTATTTTCTTTATGAAAAGAGCCTCAAACTCTAAATAGTTTTCAAGTCATTTCTTGGTCAAAATACATTAAAAATAACTCTGAGCTGGCTTATGTAAACAATCATGCCCTTTTTTTCCTCAGAACTGCCTCTCTGATGTCTGGGAAAGAACCCTGTGTGTGTGTGTGTGTGTGTGTGTGTGTGTGTGTGTGTGTGTGTGTGTGTGTGTGTGTGTGTGTGTGTGTTTATCTGTGTATGTAGAGTGCTGGGATTAGACATCTTGTTGGGGGTAAAATCTGGTAACAGAGTCACATTATGGAGAGCTTATTTTAGTTATAAACTACGGCAACTTCAGAAATGATTTTTTTAGAGAAGACATCTTGGTTTTGTTTATTTGTGTGTTCAAGTTCCCTTAACACAATAATTATTTTACTGAACGCAAATCCAAAGACATTTAAGGCACACTCAGAAGACGGGCTATTATGCATCCTTTCCCAAGCAGCAATGATGGCTATTTTTAGAAGTTGGATGTTGTAAGAGAGACTTGTCTCCTGTACTGAACTATGAAGGCACATGTTCCAGAAACTTCAATTAGACACCAGCCTCCGAGTCCAGCTCACAGGCAAACGTTCCAAGTCCTGACATTCTCTCCAAAACCACCACTACCAGCTCTAAAAATAAGCAACAACATGAGAAAGATCTGTTGTTTGTCTGAAACAAACAGCTTGATCCAACCTCAATTTTCAATGGTGCTCTCATCTTTTAATTCCTAATTATTTTATATTTCAAAACTTTGTTCGATATTTGGCAATTGGAAAATGTGCTGAAGCTGTTTGCAGAAGCAGAAACAAACGTCTAGCAACTACAGGGTTAGGATGTTTTGATGCTACTTTTTAACTAGGGCTCTATGATGTCAATATTTTATGTTTAGTCGATTACTCAACTGATTGGTATCAATCAGATTGATTTTTCCTTGAAGCTAAATCTAATGGTTAGGAGGTACCAAAACTGAAGCAGTCTTCTCTACTCTCATATGATTTCTAATTTAAAAACAAATTGAGTTTCAAAATGTTTCACACTGACTAGTGTCTGATTACATTATAAACTTATGGTCATGTCATGTCGGACTTTGATAGAATAAACTTGTCTATGTTAGTGCACTGAAGGTTAATTCCCAAGGGAAAGAAAAATACTTTATAAATCCCAAAGGGAAATTAAATAAAATAGCATAAAACATCCCTTCTCCAAATTGTTTTTCTTAATCAAACCTGCAGCAGTTCATGTTGTGTCTAATTAGCTTAGAAAAAAAGAGAGCTCAGATCTTGTGATGAGCTCATGTTCAATGTTATTCCATACAAGCATGAGAAGCATCAGGACTTACCATTTGTTGTGGTCAGTGACCAATCTAATATATGCAAAAGGGCATAAATACTCAAAAAGCAGATATCATTTTTAACCTGGTTACCTTTCAATATCACTTTAAATATCTTTGATTTTTTTTTTTAGATGTTTACCAAAGCTATTTAAGGTATGTCTGTGTTAAAATTTGCCACAATGTTTAATCTCCCCAACATACAAATGCATTGAATGTTTTTTTCAGGGAAATTGCAAACAAGAATGTTAGAAGATAAACACTGGGCTTTCTTTTCCCTGTCCCAAAGTACAGAAGAGTTGGAGTAAGTTCTCATGGTAAATGGCCTCTGCTTGTATAACGCTTTACATGCTCATGCTTAGCCTTGGTGTGGGAGCTGTTTTGAATGAAAGATCCTCGTTTGTGAATGAATTACCCGGTGAATGGCGACGAGCTGGTTTAACGGCCTCTGACTATCAGTGAGCTCCATGGTCATGTTTTACACAGCGATGCTTCACAATAAGAAAAGCTTGATAGAGATCTGCAGAGGTAGTAAAGACTAGTGGGTGGCTGCTCATTCAGTAACAACAGTGAGACATAACCGACCATCAGTCGCTGACACGCTGAAGCTCCCAGGCTCCAGAGACATGCAGGTTTAAATAAAGGCTGAAAAAACACACTTCACATCTCATTAGTCAGGGCCACTGTGACATGTGACTGGGAGCCTAGGCAGTCCCGCCATTTAAACCAACCAAACTCCAGGCAAAGCTTACAAGTCAGACGTTTTGGATAACATCTACGGGTTAGATTTTTTTAAAAATTATTATTATTTCTGTCTTTATTTCTAAAACAAATAACTCTCATGTTGGGATTGATTTTAAACTAATTCTATAAGAACAGTAGGAATAATAACAATAACCTTTATTTAACCAGGTTTGTCCCATTTAGATCAAAAAGATCTCTTTTCCAAGAGAGACCTGGCCAAACTGACAGCGTACAGAAAAAAAAAACAAAAAACAAAAACACATTCAAGACAATGAACATAGACATACAATAAAATAAATATATAAATATATAAATATGCATACATTTTCTCATTTGAGTCATATTCCACAGCTTGATTCTGCTTTAAATTTAGTTAAAATTATAGCTTTCTATATATATATCCATTCATTGACTAAACCTGCAACTTAGTTTTAACTCTGTAATTAAAAAAACATGAACGATTTTAGAAACCATCATTGGAGACTGCTCATCACTGCTTAATATTACTTAAAAATAGATCAAATCAGTTTGTAACAATACATTAAATGGATCAATAGCTGAGGTTTGGTTATTGCTCGCTGGGATTTATTGTATGTTTTAATTATACATCTAAGCTTAAACCACATTTTACACCAAGTACTTTTATTTACTCTTAACAAAATACAAAATGGTTATAGTCTACCGTGGTGATTTTCAAGCAGAAGACCCTTTCCAGTAACAGCTTTTAAATCCCCAGACAGGTTGCCAGTTAGCTAGGTTTTAGCCTTTGTGTTGTGTTGTGCACTGATGCCCACATTTGATGCTCAATATTTGACGTCATCAATTGTCACTAACATTCAGCCACATTCTTTTTTTTTCTTTTAGCATGTATGTATCTTATTACCTTACTTATTTATTTGACAAATTATTCCATTTCAGGCATGAAAATAACTAAGGGAACGTTATTGTGAGTTACAAGGCCAAACCGCATTAAAAATCTGAAGCTGTAACTGATAGCTGCCCTGTAGCTCATGAAACTAATTTAGAGGAAAAGTTTTGGAACTGCAATAAAGATTAGTTTTTTTGGGGTGGTGGTGGGTTCTACTAAATCACAATTTGCACATATAAGAATAGCAATATTTTTCTTGTAAAAAAGTGTCTGCAGTCCAGAAGATATATTTTTTAATGCACAAACTTGATATCGAAATGAATAATTCAGTTGAAAGACATGTCATACAGTGGCATGTATGACATGCCACTTAATTTATATATGCTTATAAATTAAGCATATAGCATTTTTCTATAGTATTGGATTTATACTAAACCAAATGCCTGAGGAGCTGCATGTATCTAAGAGCATGTTGTGGCATCCAGTTAATCATGGAATAAAAGCACACAGTGCTCCTGTGGATGCAATATGTTTCCAAGATCCTCAGTGTCTGCTGGGCATATGGTGCTGCATGTTGTCTGGTGATTTATACACACAGAAAGACACACACATATGCAGGCACATATTTGATTTCATGGCCTACAGAACTGTAACCCACCTGTGTTTATAGGTCTGAAACATTATGATCCACCGCAGTGTTAAGATCATAACAGTCAGTGCCGACTCCCACTGTGCCTGCTGGTGGACAACCCACGTGTCTTGCTCTCTCATCTGTGACTACACAGTGGGACCACTGGTGGTGCAACAGAAACATACTTCAACGCTTGAAGAGAAAGAGTTGCTGTGAGGTTTATGGTTTGTTTATTGATGGAGTGTGAGAGGAACAAGGAGAAGGATAGAAGGTCGAAGACCTTGTCAAAGGTTAAACAGAGGGAATGTGGTGTGAAAATAAATTAAACAGGCCACTAGTGGGGGAGCCATGGTTCCTCCAGGTTCCTCCAGGTTTCGGGAAAAGTCTGTGGTAAACAAAGAATTGCCTGCTTTGTGAGATCATTGTTTCCAACAGCTTTGTCTTTGCACTGGTCCACCACAAGCCTAGTATCGCTCCAGCATCTCTGAAAGAGCTAAAGTAAACCTGACATTTGCACACACACACCTACACACCTACACACACACACACACCCACACACACACAAGCGCTTACAAAAAATGCCCTCGCCTTGGACGTCCAGCCATTTTCCCTGGAGTCTTTAACAAAACAATCAAACCATGAATACAGGAAAGTGAATATAAATATCAGACACAGCCATCACTGTTTCAAGCCATGATTCTCAAGCTTCTTAAGCATAATCCAGCTTCTCAGAATAATATTTATACCAACTGAAATGTTATAAATGACGAGGGAGAAAAGACTCTCATCTTGTGGATTTATATTTGAGTCTATCTTACATATTTAATCCTTGAAGAACAGTTTGATCCTAGTTATCAGCCTGACAATTCTATCAGAAAAACAAGCAAAGGAGATGGAGTGAAGAAAAACATTGTGAAGCGTGTATTTTCCAGAGCTATTGCGCCTGCTGAAATTCATTCTCCTGCCTTGCAGCCCTCACCCTACTGAATTGTTTTTTGTGGATGAGGACCAAAAGATAAAGACATGACCTCTCGGTGGACTTACTGCCAACCGCCATGAGACTGTCTCCACAAAGGCACTTGCAGATATTACAAGCTGATTTGGAGCATTACGAGTGTGGACATTTCTGTTGGGAATGAAACACGAGCTGGGTTCAAGGGAAATCAACTAAATTACCTCCTTGTAAAGAAGGTACACAACTTGTTAAATTATACTTCCAGTACTGTGCGAAGAACTTGTACTTCATGCATTTAAATTATGATAATTGAAAGGACTGAGACTCTGTGAACGTTATATTTGTAACACTGTATCCAGCCCTTTATGACTGTATGGTGGTGAAGTGGGGTTAGTTATGATTGCGGGTTAACTCTGGATGTGAACAGAAGGCTTGTTGTCTGCTCCATCTATGGCACATGTGTGTACACTTACCGGTGAGTCTTCGGTGTGAAAAGCCCATGTGTCTTCGAGTCAGTTACTTTCTTAATTATACCACTTACAGCCTTAATTCACACTCAGGCTCTTGTATGGGGTTTGAAAAAAACCCCATCACTGCAAGGAAATCCAACCGAAAATTGGCAGTGCAAGAAGGATTGGACACACTTTTAAGGTTCTTCTTCTACCTTCTTTGATCATCGTTGTAGCATGTTTACTCTGAGTCAGCTGAATATGTTTTAATGCCATTTCCACTCGTCGGCCACTTTTGAAGCAAATTAGGCCCAAAAATGGTATTGGTTGAGGAAACCAGTGGCTTGGCCGGGGAATTTACAGAGAACAGGGAGTGATATGGAGGGCTTGGAGGGAGTCTAAAACAGGACAGGGCAGAGCAGCACACATCTTTCCACTCCTGTGTTTTTATTAGAGTGTGTTGCGTCTCACAGGAACTGCCCTCCACAGTTTCTATAAAAACTTCTTGTTCAGAAATATTTCACGATAAGAGAAAAGAAGGCATGTATGAAGTTTGGAGTAAACTTCATACATGCCTCAAAAACCCTTTGAGTCTTTTCACTCAAAGGGTTTTCAATTTACTTTGAGTTATTGTGAAAATAAGAAATAATAAAAGGTGAATTGCTGGCACTTTTTGACAGTACTTACAAAAATGTTTATTTTATTTTATTTATTTAACCTTTACTTAACCAGGTAAGTTATTAAGAATAGATTGTTATTTACAACAATGACCTGGCAAAAACAACTGATGTGTTTTTTTGCGATTTCCTGTAATAGTATATAACACAATCTGACACACAACGGTAAAGTGGAAGGAAAAGGGTTTATGGTTCTCAGTTTTTTTTTTACTTTAGGTGTTTTTGTATTCATCTCCGATAGTTAAATCTTCTGAAATAAAATCCAGTCCCGCGGATTGCCTTCAAAAGTACTTTAATTTGTACCTGGAGCCAAAATGTGTGTGTTATACTCCCACTATAAAGATAAAAGTTTTCTGTCAAGGTTAGGCTACAAAACGGTTAGGTTATAAAACAAAATCACCAACTTTTTACTTATCATGAAATACTGCTGAATCCTTTACCCCAAAGCAGTAAGAGAATGGTATAATGGTACTAATACAGTACATAGCTTTCCACCTAGACTGATGCAAGGAGAGCATTAGTCAGAAAAGTAGTCAAGATACCAAAGTTTACTCTGGAGGAGCAGAAATCCACAGTTCAGGTGGCACAAACTGTCTGCCGGACAACTATTAACCCAAATTCAACCTCTATGGAAAAATTATATGTTAATCCAGAGGTGACACACTGTGTTAAGTTACCTGCTTTTCAACAGACTGATGGAAACTTGTCGACTTTGACTTGCAAGTTTGCTGGCAGTTTGAGTTGAGGAGCATGCAGGGTAAATCCGGAGTGATGTAGAGGAGGCTACGTAGCATGAAGTAACACCAAGAAGGACTGCCTGGAAAGTAATTTATATCTATCTCCCTGGCAACTTCTAGGATATTGAGACACAACTGTACCATTCACAAGCCTCTCCTTCTAGTATGCTCTTTAAGTACCATGTGAGGTTTTGTTCCATGAGCTCATATTCCTTTCTGCCCTCAATTAGCTGTCCTCTCAACTGCAACGTTAATGTTTACTCCATGGCTCATGTTCATCAGTATGAACTAAAACTTAATGCAACAATGGATAAATGTGTAAAGTCGGGCCAGCAAAACTTTGAAAAAAGCACGTGACATATAATCCAGAAAATAGGATACACCATAAAACTTGGAATTGCTTGCCACACTTTTCAGATTCTTATCTATGAAAATAAATTAAGCATATAGCATTTTTCTTCCATCTCCCATAAGAAAACATAAAAATGCATATTTTGATTGTAATGTTAGAAAATTAATTTACAAGGCACAATAAATCTAACAATAACTTGTTTATTTAAACTATGCCTATGCGGATTTCTTTATTTCTCCTCTTCTTGGTGTAATAATTCTTACTGATTCAGGTTTCTTTCACATTAAACAGATCTTGTGCTGCACAGGCCTTTGCCCAGTGAGGCCTCTATCGCTAACTTCCATGAGTCCACATGAAAAGCATTACAATACATGGAAACACAATCCTCTTGAGTCTCATGATATCACCTGCTAGCATAATAATTATTGTTGTCTGAATATCTTGGCAAGTAATAATGGCATCAACCTTGATAACGCCTTACTGACAATTGATGCATCATTACTCAAACATGTTGGCCAGTGTCTGTTTCAGATGAGAAGTGGGTCACTTTGGTCATTTCCTTCTCCATGGACAACGTTGTTCCCTTTTTGAGTCAATTTTTTTCTCACAATTACAGCCTTGTTTATATAGGATGTTAGGTTGAAAATGGCAGTTCGACATGACAGGGGATGGGGCCACAGTGACCCAAACTTGCTGTTTGGGTCACTGTGGCCTAATGGCCTTGTGTTGTTTTGCTGTCCTTTCAGTGTCTCAGTGTAGGGGGGCAATCCGAATGGAAGTCCTAAATCCTAGTTAATCTTTCACATCACTGGGAAAGCTGGGTGCTTCACAACCACCCTATCTGATCATCAGCTTTCCTATGGTTCGCTGTCTGCTGCTACTCCGCTGAGACACAAACATCCTGTCTAGGGAGGGAGTGGGAAAGAAAGGGTGAAAGAGAGCAAAGTGAAGGTACTGACCAGAATGTCAGAGTTACACTGAAGTACACTCCGACTCACAAGTGTTCTGGGTTGGATTCAAGTCTTTAGCTTAGACTCATCCAGACTTATCAAGTGGGACTGACACCATGAGCAAACAATAGAAATATACTGGCTTGGAATCCAGTTCACTGCTTATAATCTCCTTTCCCAATAAGAGAAAGTATTTTCTGCAAATATAAAACCAAGAATTTATAAAGTTTTGATATGGTAACCTCATAAAAGTCTTACGGATGTGCAAACTATTGAACTTGCAGTAGTCAGAATAAAATGACTTATGCTCAAGACAGCATTGCCCCCTTGTGGAAAGGTAGTTATAACGCTGCAATTACCAACCCAATATTATTTTGTGGAAAATAAATATGAACTCATTAATCTCAGGCACTGATTAGACATCTTATTTCATTATCTTAAAAACTACAACATAAATTATAAAAACAACTGTTCATCTGGAAGTCCCTCTTGTGCCCAGACACGTACCTCCTGGCTGATGTCTTCAGATATTGCTTCAGTATTTCCAAATTTTTGTCCTCATGATGCCATGTGTTTAGTCAGGAGCACCAGTTCCTCAAACCTCAACCATATAGATTGTTATGTAAGTTTTTTTCAATATAACGAGATGTCACTATGGCAGAACATATAGATTTTTATCTCATCAGAAGACAGGAGATGCCTCCAAAACACCTGTGTCCCTCTGTGCATTTACAAAACTAATCTTTTAGGAGTAATTGCTGCTTCACCTCCGAATGGCATTTCAGCCCATACTAGTACAGTTTCTTTCTGGATAATGACAATAAAAGGATTGTAATTTTCTTCAGCCGGCATCTTCTCAGGGCCTTTAGCTTTTGTTCTGGGACTGATACACACATTTCATCCTAAAATGCAATTTTCTCTGGGATAGATCCCATCTCCTTTCCAAATATTATGATTAATGGGCATCCCATTGGTGTTTATACTTACATATAATCGCTCAAACAAATGAAATCACCTTCTGACATTTGCAGATTGTTTCGAATGATGAACCAAACCTGCTGAGATACACACTTCTATTTCTGACATTTTGGCTGATTTCTTGCAACCATCCCAACATTTTTCTCAAGGGACAAATGTGTTAACGGTGGGCCTCCATTTAATTTGAATGTTGTGAATTGACTTGTTAGAAGTTTACATCATGAAATTGTCATCTGGACGTTTCCAAATTCTTCAAAGGTGTAGAAATCCTGATGAGAGTAAACTTCTGACTTAAAGACAATCATGAAAAAGATCTGAAAAAGATTTTTTATGGTCATTACTCTGACATTTTCAAACTGTATTTTACTGACCATAGAATAATCTACTGTAAATTACAGTATTAAAGTATTTTAAATTTGGATGATAATCAAATAAGGTTAGAATTTCTGAAAACACCCACCCAACCCAGCACACAAAACAATAAACTCCACCTTTAAATAATAATATAAAACTTTGAATCACATTCCAACCAATTTTAGCATCATTGTACAGCTACAACATTTTTTGGATTCTGGATAGCATTACTGAAATCATTACCATGACAATCAATCTAAATTTCCTCTGGCTGTAACAAACAAAAGAAATGTTCTTTATTTTTTGGAGCGCTCATCCATCTCCTTTGGGAATGTGCTAATTGTTTCAAACATGGATAAGATAGTTTGGGTGCGTGTTTGAGCTTCATAGACAAAATGATCATTTCAAACCTGCATTTTGTGTTAATTTAATTTATTTTTGTCTGCTAATACAGCATCTGTTGGCATGAAACATTTATGTGTATAAAAATCCTGTTTTTATTTTGGAACATGGAAAGCAAATGTCATTACCAAGATTTCTCATGACACATCATTTCTCATGATGTGTCATGAGAAATGATGTACCACTGGTATACTGGTACCACTAGATCACATTATTTGTGACCTCTGAGGCAAGTGTATGACATCTTCATTTGTGACAGATCCTTGTGACAGTTCAGTGGTGACTCACACCCCAAATCCAGGAAATCGGTCACGGATAGAGACCGCAGCCACTGTCTTGCTGGCTGTTGTTATGATCTTATTGGGCCTTATTTACTGTTGGGCCTCAGTGTTTTCTAGGCCTCTTTTTCTGAAATAACTGATTTTGTCATATGTTAGAACAATAAGTGAACACAACAAAAATATCTTACTGCATTTTTATCTCTTAAATGAAACGACTCTTCCAAACAAATATGATTGGATATTTACATGTGCTCACTATGGACATGAATGTCAATAATTTTACACTTGTGGTCAATTATTTAGGATTTGTTGCATGTGTTTGAGTGTATTGAATATTTCTTTTGATCCACACAGACACAAAAAATATATATACATTAGTACGCATATATATATATATATATATATATATA
>CAEFZX010021390.1:0-113801 GCA_903066825.1 Alfaro cultratus
AAGTAAAGTACAGATACACGAAAATTGTACTTAAGTACAGTAACGAAGTATTTGTACTTCGTTACTTCACAACACTGTTTATTTCATAAATTAACTATTATCTTCTATGCATCCTGAAAAATTTACAATTTTACTTTTTCTTCAATAAAAGACAATGTTTTCTAATTTATTACTGAATCCTTATTAGATATAAAACTGTTTTTCTGGTGTTTACTTTGTTCATGAACTTTTTACAATCTTTTCTTATTAAAAATGTCTCCAGCTGGTTTTCATTTCTCCTCTCCACTTTTGTTTCTATTTTCTGAAATATTTTTCTCTCCTGTTGCACCTTTTATTGCATACTCCTCACGTTTTCCCCACTTCTCTTCATCCTGTGTTTACTGCGTGTTTGTGGCCATTTAAGGGCAGCTTACTCTGATAAATCTCTCTCATGCAAACCGACAGATTTAAGGTAAAGTTGCTCTTTTCCACCAACCAGTTTAGCAAAGAAATTCAAATCAATTAAATCTTTGATTTTTATCGTGAATACAGTCAAAAACCAAACCAGAATGTAGAAGCTATTTGTTTCACAAATTTACATAAAGCATGTCGATCAATACATTGTTTATCTCTAATAAGACTCATAAAACCAATAACTGTCAAACTCCTTGACAGTTAGAGGTATTGTGGATTTGGGATCAAAATCATAAATATTTAAAATTATCGTAAGACGAATCTGAAGGGAGGAAACACTTGGTTTCCTGTGGATCAGGTGACAGGCGGCCGGTGTTGTTTCGAGGAAGCTATGAATAATGTACAGTTTCAGCCACAAGCATATGTCTCCAGGAGGATCTCTACAAAATGAGGAGCCTGGGGGGAATATTTCCTCATATGTGCACCAACATAGGGTACTCCATCTGCTACCGCTGCATCTCAAATCCAATGTATGCAGGAATTAATCCCCACAAATCTGATTTTAAAAGGATTTAAATGTTCAGAAATGCATTAATTTGACAGAAGTCGCAATAACTGTCACAATAATTTGTACTTGTAAGTTGAAGTACTTCAAAAAACTATTTTGATGATAAATGAGAAATGTTGTGAACCAAACAGAAATCCTTGATTGTTTATAGCTCAATCAAGTAACTATTCAGTAGTTAAACTAACGTATCAAATATGATTGAAATTGAGCTTCTGTCTCTTTAAAAACTATTTTTTTTCTCAAGCTCCGCCTTCAGGAAGTCATCACAACATCTCTCCTTTAACGATGTTTTTATGAGTTCCACCAGGTGCTAATTGCTGCTGGCTAGTCTGAAGGAGCTGCGCCTCGAAGGCGGGGTTATGTCTGCCAAGGCGTTTTGCACAGCTAAATGGTTGCCATGGAGAATAAAGGGTTTCTCAAACAAGCATGAAAGAATCAAGGCAGCACTCCAGGTATGTTGGTGTAGAACTCACAAAGTCTATCTTACATCATACTGTCCCTTTAAACCGCAGGGATTTAAAATATTACCATTTTTGCCAGATTATGTGTAAAAATAAACACTGAAAAGTCACATCATCCATTTTCATGATGGGATATTGACTGTTCTAGAGTAAGAGTTCAAGGTTTTTCCATTCTGTCTGGTTCTCATCCTATTTTATTCCATGATTAGCTGACTCCGGCACAAAGATAACAACAACACCATCAACGCAGCTCAAAGGAAAGCAGAAAACACAAAGACCGGTGGTAATTAAGTCTAGTGTCTCCAGGCTGCGCTCACCTGCTGCTTCACTAAGCACTGCTGACTCCCTCCCTCTGGCTGACCAATACTTCATTACGGCTTAAGTGAAAAAGAATCAATAGCACCGAGCAGAGCAAGTCAGGTCTCCGTCCAACTTCTCCGTCAGCCATCAATCAGAGGCGGAGAGCGGCTCGGACGGAAGATCCAGAGGGAAACAGCTGAGCATCGCAGCAGAGAAAGCAGGTGCTGCAGTGCTGATAGGAGCGATGCGCCGCTTTTTCTGATGACATTAACAAAAGCAGAGTTGCACTGCAGCGTGAGGAGAGGTGATGCAGAGACCTAAAAGAGCCTCCATATTTTCACAGAAATTTCTAACAAGGGTCAGAACAGGTAAAAATCACCAACTGTTTTAAATCTAAGGATGTTCAAACAACTTGCACTGCAAAAAACAAAATCTCACCAAGTATTTTTGGTCTAGTTTCTACTGATAATGTCTTAGTACATTTAGACAAAACTAACTTACAATTAAATTAACATTAAGTATTTTTAAAGTCTGTATGACTGGTGTTTATGTATTGTAATGTCCTCCAATAACATAACTTCTTTGTCAACCTTTCAAACTTCTTGTAAGATTTTTTTTACTGGAAAACACAGAGGCCTCCCTACACTGCAAAAACACAAAATCTTACCAAGTATTTTTGGGTCTAATTAGTGCAAATATGTTAGTAAGACAAAACTAACTTACAAGTTCAACAAGAAACAAGAGGTTGTTTCTAGTAAATAATTCCTTAAACTGCCAATGAAACGAGTTTTCATCAACATTAAGGAATTACTGAGTTAATAAAAGCTGCTATATCTTGCTGAAATGTTACTTGTAAGTTATTTTTGTCTTATTTGAAGTACAATAAGGTATTTGCACTAGAAACTGGATAAAAATACTTGGGTAGATGTTGTGTTTTTGCAGTGTAGGGATGTTTTATGGAAATGTTTCACTAAATTACATTCATCTAATATCAAAATCTGAGGTCTCTTTTTCATTCTTTAAGTTAATATTGGAGCAGTGCAATTAATTTTTACTGTTATTCAACCGTGGAAAAAATTTGTTAAAAAAATCTCTAGAGACCTAAATTCAAGATGGCCGACATGATCATATTCTGTCAGGTAGTGTAATCTGGAATAATCGACCTCTTTTCTTAAGTTAAAAATATAAAAATCTAAACATTGCATCACTCTGGGAACATTTTAACTGTTAAAAAAAAAAAAAACACTCCAGCACTTCTATGGGCATCAAGTGGAAAATATGAGGATGAAAAAGCAAATTCACACCACTAACCCTAATATTTGTTTCCCATCTTGTACATGAAACCAGACAAAAGTCAATCTCCTGCAGATTAGCCCAAAACACGGCTGAAATTGCTCGGCATCTTTGAGTCAACAGGCATGAAAGAACCAAAAGGCCAAACTCCTGGTTCTCCTATTGTTTTGTTTCGGTGAGCAAAGAGCTGGGAAATTTGAATTCCCTCATGAGGAAAACTGGGTCACCAGAGACTCCTTCAGGATCAGCAAGAGAAATGAAGCGCAACCAAAGGAAAGAAAGAAGGAAATAATACAAAAAAAAAAATAAACATTTTCAAGCTTTTTAAAGCAAATGTTTCTGGTAGATTGTTAAAGCAACACACAATGTTTTGTTTTATGTCTGAAATATGACATAAAGACATAAAACAGATGCCACAGAAGCTATTTCTCCTCCAGAAAAGTAATTAACAGCATATAAAAACCTAATTTAGGTGGAAGGATTCATAGCCAAATATTAAATGATTAGTCAAGATTTTAAAGCCTTACACCAGGAAAATTAAACATTAAAAATGCATTAGATCAGCAGAGCTATAAAACTCATCATAAAATCCTTTTTCATCTTAAGCAAAGAGTTTTAATAAGATGTATGACACTGCACATTATGAGTTAATTGGTACAGCACATTGAGCAACAAGGCCATTCAAAGTGCTTTAAATGAAAAACATAAAATTAAACAAAAATAACAGATAATGGAAAGTTGTAATCCAAACCAGAAACAATAAATGTTCCAGTTATTAATCAAAGGCAGCTCTACCATGTTGGGTTTTCAGTCTGTAAAGGAACTCAGTGTTTCAGCTGTTTTGCAGTTTTCTGGAAGTTTGTTCCAGATTTGTGGTAAATAGAAGCTGAATGCTGCTTCTCCAAAAGACCTGAGAGGTCTGGAAGGTCAGTTCGACAACAGCAGCAGGTCTTTGATTTATTTTGGTTCAGAGGTTTAAGAACTAAACGTTTTTTAAAGTCTTTTCTCTGAGTGGAAGGACTTTAGAACTGGGTGTTGTTCTCCGTCTTCCTGGTTTTAGCGAGAAAAGCCCGACTTTTTCACCATCTTTATGTGACTCTGAAGGTTCAGGTCTGAGTCCATCACTGCAACCAGATTTCGGGCTGGATTGAAATCAATCAATCAACTGTTTATATGTAAAGCACATTTCAGCAAGAAGGAAATTCTGAGTTGCCAATTGAGAAACCAGTCAAGTGCCATCATCAAAATGATCAATACACATCATATATGTTGGTCAATGTTCCTGTGATTATGGTTCAAAAGGAGCTTTAAAAGGACAGGAGGATAGAAGGCCGACTTTGTAACTGTCTTTATGCGTTTTTGAATGTTCATGTCAGAATCCAAAACCACAACCAGATTTCAGGCCTGATTTGTAGTTTCTACCTGTAATAACCGACCAGATTGTTCCTCTTTTGGTCTAAACATAATAACTTCAGTTTTGTTTCCGTTCAGCTGGAGAAAGTGATGGTACCTCCACATGTTGGTTTGTGCTTCACAGCAAAAACACAAAATCTAGTATTTTGGGTCTAGTTTCATGTGCAAATGTCTTAGCACACTAGAAATAAGACAAAAATAACTTAAAGCTCTTATATGAAGCTCAGCAAGATATAGGAGCTTGTTTTAAGTCAACTCAATATTAACAAAAAAGTACTAGTTCTACTGGCAGATTATTTCACTTGAGGGAAGAAAAAAAGTCTTGAAATTATCTAACCCTTTTCCATCAGCATTAAGTACTTATTGACTTAATCCACTATGTCTGCCTGAAAATGGACCTGTAAGTCAGTTTTATCTTGCTTCAAGATATCAGCATTAGATAGAAACTACAGCAAAAATACTTGGTAAGATTTTGTGCTTTTGCAGTGTTGGATGGGTTCAGAGTCTACATTATAGCATAGAGCTGCGTATCATCTGCATAGTGATGATTGCTAATCTTATTATTTGTTATAATCAGAGCTAGTGGGAGCCTGTAGATATTAAATAAGAGGAATCTTGTTCATTTGTCATGACTTTACTTGCATAAATAAATAAGGAGATGTGATTTTACTGACAAGAAGCCAAAAGGAGTGACTTAAAAAAAAATCATATTTCCATTTTGGAGTTGATAAAGAGGTAAATCCATCCAAACTAAAAAGAAATAATCTAATTTTGTTCCAGCAGCGATGTGAAGAAAATGCCACCTGACACCTTCAGTTTCTGAATTAATTCCCTGAGGAGACACTAACTCCTCTCAGGTGTTTCTGTCACACCTAAACCGTGTTAATCCAGATTAACGCCAGGTCAGGGCTTTTCTCCACGGAGGTCCTTCACACCCTCTAAGATCCTGTTAATGTAATACCTTGGAGCTCAATGCTTTTTGCTGAAACAGTCCACAGACTGTTTAACGGTGACTCAGCAGTCTCACTGATGAAACCTTTGATAACTATTTTAACACAGAGCTTCACGATGTAACACCTGGCTCTTATCTGAGAACAGATTTTACTGGAACAGCGTCAAACCCAACAGGGACACGTATGAACAGACAGATCCGGCTGGTTTTATACACGTTCAGCAGCAGCTAAATGATTCATTGATCAACACACATTACAGCTTTTAAACCTCAGAACATCGTTTAGCATGGAGTCCTGAACAATGTCAACATTTAACAGTAAAACTTGGGTTTTTTAGCTTGTTACATGAGCAAAGAGAATGGAGGCTCAAACTTTATAAAATTACATTTTTCCCATGTTTTTAATTTATTTGTAAATATCTGAATTTTAAGCTAAATATTTAATTAGTAAGATAAATATTTAGCTGGCTAATTAAATATTTAGAAAATTTAGCTTGATAAATATTTGGTTAACAAACTAAATATTTAGCTAGCAAATTAGTTTGTAGACTAAATATTTAGCTAGCTAATTAAATGTTTAGCTAGCTAATTAAATGTTTAGCTAGCTAATTAAATGTTTACCCAGCAAGCTAACTATATTTTGGTTTGTAGATTAAATATTTAGTTAGCAGATTAGACAAGCTACAGTTTAGTTTGTAGAATATTTAACTTGCTAACTAAATGTTTGGCTAGCAAGCTAACTATATTTTAGTTTGTAGACTAAATATCTAGCTAGCAGGTTAGATAAGCTAAAGTTGAGTTTGTATACTAAATATTTTGCTAGAAATTTTTAAATAGATTAGTTTGTAGAGCATTTAGTTTGCTTACTGAATGTTTTCATTAGTTCTCTTATGGCAGGTTGAATAACCAGAATTATTTCTCTAAATTTTTTCACTGTAATTTTCCAAAAGGCACTCCATAGTTTAGGTGCAAAAGTCATTGAACATTAGAAAGCAGAACATTCGGTTTTTGGCTGAAGGAAAAAGTTTAATTAATTGAGATTCTCTTTTTCTTTTTGTGTCAAACTTAACTGTTTCATAGACAGTTTATTTTGATATCAGACAAAGACAGCCAGAGGATGTACAGAAATCAGTTCTCAAATTATGTCTTCAATAATTAAAGAGAAATCAACCTGGTCCTATATGAAAACA
Organism: Alfaro cultratus; assembly: GCA_903066825.1. Taxonomy (NCBI): domain Eukaryota; kingdom Metazoa; phylum Chordata; class Actinopteri; order Cyprinodontiformes; family Poeciliidae; genus Alfaro; species Alfaro cultratus. Next base: position 6,571 of record CAEFZX010021390.1, read on the forward strand.
TACCAAAAGGTTCTGCTCAACCGCCAAGATTACGAGCTGGAACGCCGTACGAATCACTCTCACCAGAGTTAATTTCAAACTCAAGTTTACTCTGTTTAAACTAATTTAAAAATCTGCTTATTTTCAGTTTTAGTAAAGAAAAAAGAGCCAATATGAAAGAAGCAGCTGATGCTTCCAGCTGCATTGCTATGTTGGCTCAGGGTCAGTTTGAGTCGTTACATCAGCTTCTTGCTGTTACACAACTGAGGGAGAGACTCTTAAAGGCAGGATATAAAAACCATGTGAGTCCAGAAACGGCTGTTCTGTAATGGAAAAAGAACCAGAACTCTTGGTGCATTAGTCCAAAGATAGCCCTGCAGCGCTGCGTCGCAATCCGGGTGGAAAGACAGGAACAAACACTTCAGATTGTTCTGGTTATGTAATTAATTCACAAGAAGAAGAGAAATAAAAACCACCAACTTGGTGTGTCCAAACAAATCGATCCTGATTCATAACGTTTAATTCACAGCTCCATCTGGGAGTTAAAGGGTTAATTATGATGCAGAGAAATCCATCCAAACTCAACAAAGTGCAGAAAGGCAGGATATTTCTGGAGGTTTACAAGCCAACAAGGACAAAGTCTGTCAGATTTCTAACACCGGAACAAAACAGTCTCCGGATTTCATCTTTGTTTGTGATTAAAGGAGGAAAACTTCCCATGTCTTTGATTCCTGAATCAGTTCAGAGAACAGAAACTCGGCTCTGACGAGTCGCTGAGTCACTGCTGCGTCTCCAGAACCCTGCGGCTCCAAACCGAGTCGGTCCAAGGAAAAGATCAGCAGCTCTGTGGCAGCCGACGAGCGGCTCTGACTCCGCAGATTATTCCATGGACAGGCGGTGAGAGCAGCTGGACGGTTGAACCAGTCTGTCAGCTCTAAACATGTTGGTCACGCTGTCAATATGACGGCGGAGGAGGATGAAATCCGTTTTATTATTTTCCAAATTACCAGTTTTTCCATTTCAACCATATTTACCAACCCAAAAAATTGAATTAGGGAGAGACTGAAAACAATTCAACAGATCAATCCCCAAAGAGATCTACATTTCTGCTTTTGACTGGCAAATTTCTCAATAAAATATAAGTTAAAACTGATAAACATATTTTCTCGTCCCAAAAATGAAACCCATTTTATACCTTGAATATTTTAACATAGGTCTACAAAACATGTTTCCCACAAAATCATTCTTACATAATCATTCAGAATGAGCTGTTTTAGGGCCTCTGTGACTTTAAACCTCACAAGTGAAAATGGCAGCAAAACAAATGCGCAACTATACAACCTTACATTTTTGAAAAACAGAAGTGGAGCCTCCTGCACAACCAACAAGGAATGCGGAAAGTGGTTTGTGGATGGCAAGTCAGCAACAACGCCTTTTGCTGATTTAAAACCAGCTGACCAAACGTGCTGGAATGCAGCTGGGGTTGCTAGGTAACTGGCAGAACTCTGATGGGGTTGCTAGGTAACGGGCAGAACTCTGATGGGGTTGCTAGGTAACGGGCAGAACTCTGATGGGGTTGCTAGGTAACAAGCAGTGCTGCTAGAATTTGACTCACCAATCAGCAGGTTTCAGGTTCCAGACACCAAAAAAACATCAACTTGTTGCCAAAAACAGGTAACCTACAGCTAACTTATGAAATGTAGAGTTTCTGCAGCGTGAAACCACAAAATATAACAATAAGAAAAAAAATAATTTAAGTTAAATTTGAGAGGAATGGCATCTCGCGTTTCTCCATTTTCAACTCAGACTGTTTAAATGTTTCCTAAATTAGAAAATGTTAACATCTAAAGCAAAATAAAAAATCTCATTGAACAATCTTAATGTTCTAAAAATATTGACTCACTAACAGAAGCTGAAAGGTATTTAGATTCAGCTGTGAAGCTTTCTGTAAAGGCAGGTTGAGGTTGAACTGACATTGTCACCTTGACGCTTCTATTAATAACAGCATTTAGCTTGTGTGTGTTTTAACAGACACAAGAGCTGCAGAAACCTCAACAAAAACAGTCTTTCTCTAAAAGAGAGCAAAACATCAAACCTCCAAATGTGACATTTTGAATTTTAGGAGACTTTTTTTCCCGGATTAAATGTGTCTCTCATGGGAAACTGCAATGTCACTACAGCGGCGATGTGATCCGAATCACCTCTGCACTCAGACTGCAAAGTCAGGCAGGGGAGAGAAACCCGGGTAGATCTGAGGGGACGGATGGGAGGAAGGGATGGAGGAGGAAAGAAGGAGAGAGAGGAAGGATAGAGAGAAACCCCGACCGACACAACAGAGGTGGACGATGTGGAAGTTACTGAATTGGACGTGTATTGATTATAAGCAATAAATCAATCACATGATAAATGAAAAGAAATTCAATAATTTACATTTGCATGCTTTATTGTTTTTCTCTTTCTACCAATAACAGGATGAAAAAACTCTTCAGTCTGGTGCTTTGGTCTCAACTAACCTGTTTCTGAAGGACAATTTAGTTTCCACAAACTTCATAATTCATTTTATTTGTTGTTTCTGTTTTGTTTATTTATTTGAGGCATTTAAAATGTTTTTCAGTTCTTAAATATTCATTTGAATTTAAAGTTTATTGATCTTTGAGTATGAGGCCCACCAGGTTAAGTGTTGCATTTTTATTTATTATTATAAATAGGTTTATAGTACACAGTAAGTGTAAAAATAATTACTTGTAAATCTGAACACTTGAAATAAGACAAAACTAAGACATTTGCACTAATTAAACCAAAAATACGTGGTAAGATTTTGTGATTTTGCAGTGTACAAGCAAGTTTTCTGGAGGAAATCCTGAAAATGGGGAAGAAAACATGAAGCCAGACTCAGATCAACAAAAAGGTTCTTAACTATCTTGTCTTATGAATCACTCTGTAGAGCTTGAAATTTAACAAATGTCCAAACCAATCAGGTGGCTATCAATCAGGGATTTCCGTGGCGATAAATCAATGCCTCCTGTAAGTTTCTCTCTTTAACTCCATCCATCCTCATCTCTCCGTTGGGCTAAAAGCTTCACTCTGCCGAGGAAAATAATCATTACAGCTCAGTAACAGCAGCAGGTCTCCTCATGCCAATACGTCACATCTGATTATCCCGCGCAGCCTTAAAGATGGCAACCATCCAGCCTCTCCACCTCACAGAGACACGGTGACATTTCCAGAAAACAGGCCTGAAGGAGGGAAGAAATGGGGAGCTGGAAGAGAGCTGGAGGAGGTTAATCACCAGCTCATTAGCTAATAATGAAGATAATTATGCAAGTGTGAAGAGGAGGAAAAAGCAGCTGTACTGCTGTGGCAGGAACATTAATGTGTGGAAAGTTTGTAATTTATAGTCACAAACAGCAAAATATTTTCACTTTAGTCAGGAAAAAAAAAGCCAAAAACAGAACAGCAGGTTTGTCTGGGAATAAAGTGAGTAAGGTTGGAGTCTATCCCAGCAGGATGAGAGAATGTGCAAACCAACACAGTCACAAGAGAACAGCCACCATCCACACACACACACACACACACTTTCACATCACAAGGCAGTTTAGACCAGCCAGTCAGGCTAACATCCATGTTTATAGGTAGTTCACTATGAAATCCATCCTCCAAATTCTGTCTCATTTTTTCCAAGTTCCTCTTTTTTCCATTCATCAAGTTATGTTGTGGTTCTCTTTCTCTCTGCCCCGAGTCAAACCAACCAAACCTTTTGAAAATCCTGTTCCCCTCCTCGCCTGTGGGGGCGCTGCACCAAAAACCACTGAAGGAAACAACACAAAAACCTCTGAAGACACTGAGCGCAACTTCTTTCTTCACCAAATGTAAGCAAAAATGGAGAGGCTGTTGTAGGATTTTGAGTAATTTCTCCCGCTAGCGCTAAGCTAACATATTTATTTTGGTTGTATTTACCCAGAATGACTTGCGCTTTAGTCCACTTCCTGCTTTTGGAGTGGTTTCCGGTTTGCTTGGCATCCACATACACATTCAACAGAGTTCACCAACAGTTCGGTTACGCATGGACACGTCCCTGAAGGAACTGGACTTTGTAGGCAAACGGATTGGAGTTTTTATTAAAGAGGACTAAACCATCCTTGCTCTTCCAGTCACCAGTTGGCATAGACAAGTTTTTCTTTTGATTCATAAACTCGCTGGGCCTAAACGTTGAACTAAGCTTTGAGATTTTGGGGGGTTTTGGAGGATATCTCTGTTTCAGAAGAATATTTTATTCAGCCGAGTCGAGGCCCACTAACCAGGTAACAACGGGCATGAGAGCTGAAGCAGACAAAAAGAAACTCCTGTATAGCTTATTCTGCTGGCCATAACCACAAAACTGTGAAATTCTGTGTTTTACTGTGTATTTCATTTTGCTTGTTAAATTGTTTGTGTTTTCTGCATCATGGAAATCATAGGGCCCCAAACAGGCTGCAGTCCTGCAGAAAACCCACCAACTGCGCCTGCATCCCACTGCAGTGAGGCTGCAGCACCGTCTGGTTGCTGTTTGAATTCACACTTTGTACTGCAGCTGAAGGTTTCCACTCAAAAAATCAAGTGTCACTTGCTTGAAAACATAAAACTCTTGAAAACACATCAGTATTATTCAGCTGAAGCATCTTTTAGCTCTCTGCAGCTGATTGGTCTAATTGCCCTGTTAAGCAGGTCAACGATGTTATTGACCTATTGATAGAAAGCAGAAGCTCTTGACCTTTTTCAAGTGATTCTGCTAATCTGACTAAAGACGCTACTCTGGGTTTGTTACGGCAAAATGCAGTGATGCTCTTTAGTTTCACTGTCAATGTTTGATCAGTTTATTGATACAAGTGGTTCTCAATTATTTCCGCCATGCTCCAAGATTTTGTTTTAAGTCTTAAAACAATTTCTAAGTTCAGTTTATAAATGCAAATAATTCACTTGATGCACATTTTTTAGAGTAAAAACAGTAAAAATGTTTTTAAACTCTAAACACTGATAATTTTACCACCTTATTTCTTTCCAGAAAGGTAAATAACTCATTTGTTATGAAAAATTGTAAACATTTCTTACATTTTGGCTTATAGATGAAAGTGGCATAACATTTTGCATTTACTATAAAACTGTTTTGTACGCTTCATTGTATTATGTAGCCATTTTCTGCTGGCTACCTGCCTTAAGGCTAAGTTTTTGTGATTTTAAAAGTTCGAATTGAGCGCATATCGGTGCAGTATTCTCCCAAATAAGCTCTCACAGAGGGATCAGACAAATCCTGGAAAGCAACATAAGCTCTATGAGCCTGAGACTTCTGGAAACTAACTTTTAAACTCTTTGGTTGCCTAGAAATGACTTGCTGAGTAACTGGTGCAGCAGCAGTTTAAGGTTTCGCCACTGAGCCTAAACCTTAAAAATAAAAGACAAGAAAGGTCATGTCAACAGTTTGACAGTATTTTAGATATTTCAAAACTAATTGATAGTTCTTGATATCAACTGATACAAGAACTATCAATTCTTATATCAGAGGAATTACCTTCACAAAATTGTGAAGGTAAGTTCAATAAAACCTGAATAACCTGCAGGTTCTGGGTTAGTTTTAGAAATGTTCATTTTCCCATCTTAAAAAGAAAAGAGCTAGAAATAAAAAACCAAAAGAATGAATAGTTTGGATAAGAAATGTACCGTTTTATTATTATTTTTTACATTTGCGTGAATGTTCTTCAGATCCTCCCTTTTACTGCACCACTCAGACAAACACAAACCATTTCCATAGGAGAAGAGCGTTACAGGCAGTGAGGGAGCTTTTAAAAATGCATTAGCATTTAACTCCAGAACATGGAAAAGATTAAGACAAACATCCTGAAACAAAGCTCTACTGCTGAGGATAAGCCTGCCGTTCATCCAGCTGTGATTTAAAATCACCCCTAAATGCTAAATTAAATCAGAGACTAACAAAGCGAATTATGGAGGTTAACGGCCTCAACAGCTCCAGCTAAACTCAATCAGAGGAGATCGTGTGTGAGAAGAACAATCAGGCGTTGTCTGCTTTTTTATTGATCCAATTTGAATGATTTACCAGTTGGTAATCAACGTCAAATCTGCATTTATTGAGTTTATACAGAGTTCAATCCTTCCCCGCGCCAGCTCAAAGTTATTTTGGACCGGAGCTTCATATGAAAGCCTAAAATATTTATGAATATCAAGCCAACGACGCTTCCGAACCCATCGGAGTCGATGTTTCATGTCATCTCCTCCTGAATACTTCATCGAAGTGAAAGCTGAAGGTAAAACAACACTCCCAGAGAAACATGTCGCAATTAAGTTCAACATCAGCAACAATTTGCAGCCTGATGGTGCATCAATTATAAAAGCCAACAACTTCCTTCCAAAATCCAGAGGAAATGTATTCTGGCAGCTTTCTCTGAAAACAAAGCAACGCGTGTTCAGACGTGTCAGAGGTGAAATAAAGATCTGACTTTAGTGACTTTTTCAACCCCAAAGAGTCCCAGAAGAAGAACGTAGACGTCAATCAGTAGATGTGTAGTTAGGATGAAGACTAAAAGTAATTTCATGATTATAATTTTCAGCCATTGTTTAGCCAGATTCAACACAGCTGGCTTCCTCTGGTGCAGAATTATGACTCATGTCTCACGTAAACAACGTAAAAGTCAAATAAAATGTTTCAGATGCTTTAAAAACAAGAGGCTGCATTTGTAAATCAATAACATATAACGATATAAACGAATAACATACTGGAATATGTGAGCTGATAGAATATTAAATATACAAACTATTTACTGAACTCCAATCCAGAACCAAAAGGCATTCTGGGAGACGCAGGCAGAAGAAATAGTATCGATGCTCAAGTTCTCACAGCTAGCTAAGCTAAGGATCGACTAACTCACTCGTTCTTTGGTTGCCTAGTAACCAACTCAGTCTTCAGTTACCTAGCAACAGCTTTTTGAGTAACTGGCACAGCAACAGTTTAAGGTTTCTGCACCGTCCCTCATAACTGCTTAAAAATGAAAAACAGCAGCATGGATAAAACAGGAAATGTCACAGCATCATCCTGGCAGGATTTCACATATTTAATCCAAAAAACGAATCAATTATTGTTGAAAGACTGATATGAAATGCTTGTTTTTCAGCCATATTTAAAAACAAGCACGTAAAATATAAAAACACCTTTTTGTTTAAAAAAATAATGGTTGCAATTTTTTTTTCCAGGTTAGTTTTGTCAACATATTATGTCAACAAATCCTACTAAAAGAGAACAGAGCTGGACATCCTTGGATTAAAACATCTCAGATTTATTGTTATTTTGAATTTCTTACCACCTAAACGTGTGAAATAACTACTTCCATCTTTGTATGAACATCTAAATCCGACTTTACCAAAAACAAACAGCAGAACTCCAACATGTCATTGAAATAGAAACCAAAATGGAAATGTAAATATAGCTTGGGGGTCAGGAGGAGCCGCAGAGACGTGGTTAAATAATTTCCGACAGGTGGTCTCACTACCAGACGACTTATTCCTGAAGAGCAGTGGCTCTGTTAAAGTAAACTCAACGGACCGTGGGAAACAAGAGCAGCACATTCAGATTTACCTATTTTTACCAAAGACGTTATATTTATACTTTCCATATGTCTGCATGTGTTTCCATCATGTTTCCCACAAAGAAACTAAAGGAAAGTAGACGTTACATACGTCTCTGAATCAGCTACAGCTAAAAACTACAGATTCCCCTAAAGTTCATATTTATGACTACAAATATTTTACTTTTGTAGTCAAGCTTTCAGTTTTTGTAAAAATGAAGTTTGTGAATTAAGAACTGATTAAAACTATTTTTTAATTTCTTAATTTTACATAGTTTCTTGCATACTTGTTTAACCAAACAGTGTTTTTAACCATAATTAAACATTTAGTTCAGTTAAATTATTTTAAAAACCCTTTTTATACAATCTTTTTATTGATTGCAGTGTTTTCTTACCCATTTGTGTCCCAACAGCAGATAATAAATCAAAATAAAGCCTGAAATATGTTCTAATAAATGTGTGTTGTAGCTGATCAAACCTTTGTAAAAGCTACTCTGCCACAGAATTAGAGCAGACAACAAAGCTGAGCTTCAGGCGGGATAATAAATGCCCCATCAGACAAATATTTGGGTTAGATACCTGCTTTTATTCAATAACCCATGGGAATAGAAACACATAATAGTTTGTTTCACATGGTTTTAATAAGGACACCAATGAATAAAGGCATGAAACACTGGATCTATTATCCACAAAAAGCAGCACAGCGCTCCAGTTACATTAATGAACTCAGCTGTGAGTGTTTTCCTGTTTGAAGCAGGAAGTGTGTGTTTCTGGTGGTGTGTGTGTTCATTGTGACCTTCAGGCGCAGCTGAGGGTCTGACTGCCAGCGCTGCTGCTCATATGACTGGAATGCCAACCACAGCAGAGAGTGAGTGAGTGAGTGTGTGTGTGTGTGTGTGTGTGTGTGTGTGTGTGTGTGTGTGTGTGTGTGTGTGTGTGTGTGTGTCTGTGTGCGTGTGTGTGTTTATGAGTGTGTGTGTTAGCATGTCTCACCTCATAAGGCCCATTTTTCCCAACAAATACAACGTTGTGAGGACCCACCACTCCTTATGGGGTCCAAATCCCAGGATGTTTTTGGGTCTGGGAGTGAGATGTGAACTGAGTTCATGCTAAGGTTAAAGGTCAGGCTGTAGAATCCAATAAAAAATTAGTCTAAGTCAATCCTGTGTTTTAACAGGCGATGCAAATTTAGAGATTTTGACCATAAAAATGTTCTAATTATCCAGAAAACAAATTTCACCAGCTCAAATTTAAGACTTTTAAATACTTTTCAAAAACCATTATGAGTGGAATTTAAGACTTGTATCTCAACAGAAATATAGCAAATTTATTGCCAGTCAACTGGAAATAAATTTGAATTTATCAATGATAGAGGCAAAAATCCTAACTAGTAACCAGGCTATCAAGGGTATAGCTAGCTAGCAAGACTTTTATTAGCAGCTCGTTACCGATAGCCTGAAACGTTTTGAGTCATAGAAAATTTTAATTAAAGTTAAACAAGACAAATTTTGACAAGACAAAATTTAAGAGCAATGATTGACATATTAATCATAGATAATATGTTAAATGAATTTAAAACATTTTAAGGTTGTATTATATATTAATTTAAGGCTTTTTGAGGATGCTTGGACAGCCTGGAACAGCCTGGAACAGCAAAGTTGATATTCTAGTCATATTGTTGGTCCTGATTTTAGCCTGAACATAAGAAATGAAAGTAAAAAATTAGGGAAATATTAAAGGTTCATTCATCACACTGCTTGGTTAAATCAATCACAGCCTGTTTGCTGATTAATTTTGAATAAAATGTATCACCTGATCACTAAATTACACAGAATCTTAGCTGTGTGTGTGGCTATCTATATTTTGGTATGTTAGTGAGGTAGTCATAGATACCAGCTAAAACTCAACACAAAGGAAGCTGTATTCTCCAGCAACTGTTGCCCGCCTTGTGATCTCATACTCCGCCGTTTAGCTAATTTAGCCGCAAGAAGAGAAAGACTCACAACAAGGCGTCTGTTTTATTTTTCTGGGACTTTTCATAAAGACTCCAGCTTCAGCCCACAACAGTCGGTGAGCTAACGTGCTTCTGGCTGCTGTTGTGGAAACCAAGCTAGCATCAGTACAGCTGATTTAGGAACAAACCGGCTGTCAAGATGTTTGTGTTGGGAATTGTTGGCAAACTGGAAACCACTAAAGTACAACACTACTTATTTAGAGTGATTGGTCTTTATATAGAAAGATGCAACCCAAAAATGAACAGCAATGTTTCAATTTTTCTCCCATTTTTCTTCTTGTTTTGGAGCCTGCATGCACACTGTAGTTTGGTTTGGAGAAACTTTTTGATTACGTTTAGGAAACGATTTAAAGATCCTTTCCTTGAACAGGTTAGTATAGGTCAACAACAAAAACACTTTATACAGCGGGAAAACCAGCTCAAACATGCTGGAACTCTGCTGCTTGGGTTGCTAGGTAACGGGCCAGGCTCCACTGAGGTTGCTAGGTAACGGCGCATTGTGACTTAACAACCAGTACGTTTATGGAATGGCTAATTTTCCAGACACCCAAGCCAATAAAACCGTGTTTTATTCATTGGAAACTGACATTTAATTCAACTTCTGGGGATGTTACACAAATCTGAGACGCCATGTTTGTTTTCTTTGCATCAAGCTTCTTTGCCGTCTTTATCACTTTGTGTTTGTTGAAATAAAGAGCCTCCTTGGTTTTTTTCTCCATGTAAATGGGGTAAAAATGTATTTCTAAACAGCAGAGAGCTTACATCTGTTCTAGGATGAAACTACATAGGAAAACAAAGCACAGGAACATTTTTTTAAAGTAGCTGATTTAAAACAAAAACCTTGGTTTTAGAACATTTTTAGACTGTGAACTTTTAAGATAATCTATAATAGATTCAATTTCTGACGTAAAAATGCAAAGTTTTTACATTTTATTAAAGCTCTGTTCTTGAATGAACAATTTTATCAATTATGATAGTGAAACTAGTTTGGCTTAGATGTTAAAAATGATTTTCTCTCCTGCATAAACTATCGTCTTACTTTTTAGGAGTGACTGTAATATTTATCTTCATGTCATGCAGAAAACTCAATTGAACGTAAAAGACAATTATTTCTGCTTTCGCCAATCATTTCCTGACTGTGGTCAGCTGTGATTCCTATATTTTTATTCATAACCGCCGTAGCTTTCGGTCCGAATTGCCGATGATGGAATTAAACCGCACCAGAGAAGACAATTACACCACAAAAAACAAACGGCAGAGATCACTCACTCAAAGGTTGACGTTTTGTTTCTCCAAAGCTGCTGAAAGGGCGTCCATGTCGGCGCCTGAAAATCAGACTCTCAGGGGCCGAGCTGGGATGAAGCGAGATAACGCAGAAATAAAAGAGGAGGCTGAAAATAGACGACGACTGCTGGGATTTTACTGGAAAAACCAGCAGGGATGAACAGAGACAAAGAATTACCGAAGGTGCTATGCAAATAATCTTGCTATAAACAGAGTATGACAAATTAAAACAGGGCTTTTAAAAAATGTAATTAACTTGTGAAGTCCACATGCATTTTGTGTCGCATTCCTGCTGCTCATTATTTGATTTGCATGTTTTCAGTTTTGGAGAAATACAAACCCAAAGGACCAATTTGATGCTTTATCTTCTATCATTTCTATACCAGTATTGAATCTCACCATTTGGACAGATTTTTACCCAAAGCTGAGATGTAGATACTGGTGACCAAGGTCAGAAAGGTCAGAAGAGTTGAGAAAAGAAAGGATAGTTAGGAAAATGAGGAATTATCATAATCAACACTGTAATTCAACAATAAAGACCAATATAGTAGGGCTGTGTCAAAAAAAGATTCATGTCCTAATTTACTATGATTCAGTATTGATATAAAATGTCCCAAATCAATTTAAAAAAATGAAAAAAAATGAAAAACTCTATTGTCTCCATTTTGAACGACACCATTTGTGGCCCTGGAAATTATTATTTCAATCCTGGATCACAAGAATGGTAAACAAACAGAAATAAATTTAACAAATGTGAAAATTGTGTGTTTTTCTTTTAATACGTCAACAATCAGAAGCCATTTTTATGTTTTGGATCTTTAATAATATAGAGATTTTATAAGAAAATTGTTTATTGCAAACTGGAGTAGATCATCAGGATCCTGTCCTGCCACTATGAATGACCATTTTGAATTTAATCGCCCAGCTTTCTTTTCACCAAAACTGATTCAAGTTCTTATAAATTGATAATGATGTTAAATAAATCCACCAACTTCAGTTCAAAACATTTCACAAACTGCTGCATCACTTCTCTGTGTTTGAGTTTTTCTGTTGCTCCCAGCTCCCATAATTCCACGTGGGCATTGAATAAAACACAAACAAACAAAGGAGCCTTTTTTTCCCACCGCCTGTTGGAAACCAACTGCACACACACACACACACACACACACACACACACACACACACAGATGTTGGCTTCGCCTCAAGCTGGGCATCTGTCACTGGTCATCAGAAAGACGGAGAGCATTCCTTCTCCAGCTACACACCCACTGAACCGAACCAAAATACACCAAACCAGCAGTTTTTCAGCTGGATCCACACATGCTTTGTCTCAGTGCTGCACAGAAACAAACAGGGAAACATATGCAACAGGAGATAAAGAAAAAAATAATAACACAACAAGAGCACTTTTGAGAGGGAATTATAAAGACACACAGAAGGAAACTGTAATTTTTGGATCCCTAAACTGAAAAATTTGCAATAAATCTAAATGATTTCCAATCTTTTAAAATGCCTCAATCCCATTATTTATTCTTCTGCTGACATTAAACTGGACTTGTTTGATGACAACAAACTTTACTGGACAAAGTTATTGCGATAAACGATAATGATGTTTTGAGACCATTTTCAAGTAATAATGCAAGAACATATTCTCAAAGACCAATAAGCTTTAAAAGCTGGTGAATATTTAAAAATGGAGCTGGGAGACATTTTAAATATGCAAAATAAACAAACAAGCAAGTAAAACTAAAGATGAAGTCGCTGGAAATGAAATTTTCCTTCAAAAAAACACCAGAGTGAAGACTTTTGTTATCCAGTTTTTGGTAGAAATGGAGAGAAAATAGAGAAAAATAAAAACTATGTGAATTTGATTTAATTTATCATGCGATTAATTGAATTACTGCTTATTGCGAAAGGTCTACACTACAAAACTACAATCTTTTACCAATTTTAGTCTAGTTTCTAGTGCAGATAGAAAGAAGACAAAACTAATTAATAAGTAACTTTACAGCAAGATATACGAGATTGCTTTCGGTCAATAATTCCTTAATATTGACACACAAAAAAAAACTAGGTTCAATTGGCAAATCAATTGATTTATAAGAAGATTTTTTTTTCCATAAGTGAAATAATTTGCCAATGGAGATGATTGGAAATGAAAACAAGATCATATTTTCCTGAAAGTTTATGTATAAGTTAGTTTTGTCTTATTTGAAATGTACTAGGAAATTGTCACTAGAAACTGGACATGAAATACTTGGTAAGATTTTGTGTTTTTGCAGTGTTCTGGTTTCTGTACCGGTTGAATCAACAGGTTCTGCACCTGTTCATGTTCCACTGTTTGACTTACAGCAGAAACGAGACAAAAAAAATGCAATAAAACTGAGCTGGCGGCGCTGAAATGTTTAACAAAACCATTTTGTCATGTTTATACGTTAATGATCTGGATTATCTTTGTAAAAACGTCCAACACTGTTAAAGTATGCGCAGTGTCTTCCAGTTTTTCTGCAGGACAAACCGACCTGGACCGTCACAGGGAAAATGGTCACTAATTGATCCCAGTTTCCTTTCTGCTTTCATTGTTATTGAAAAAGAACAAGAAGCTCTCAGATGGATGAAATTCCTTTGTGGTTCTGGGATCCACAACTTGGCCTTAAATCATTTCAGTCAAGGGGAAATATTTTTTATTCAAGTCTGCAGCTAAGAAAAACGGGAAAAGGCTACCGCTATTTTCATAAACATAAAACTCTGATTGGATCCAAGAATATTTTAGCATTTTTGTTAATCTTGGATTTTCCGAAATGATTTCTCAATCCAGCATATCCATAAATTTTCATTTTGAGATTGAAAACTCAAAATGAAACGACAGTTTTACTGTCTTCCGTTTAGCCTTGCCGTTTGCTTAAAGTCTTGCTCTCTCTCACTCTCTCGCAGCCTTAATGACCTGCAGAAATATCTCTACAGATTTACATTTGAACTTCTTTTGACTTCATTTTGAAACATCTCTCATACGGTAACCTTTAAATCTTCTCTCAGTAAGAGTATCCACACTGAAGAGGGTTTTAAAGCATGACCTGATAATGATTAGCTATGGTACGTTCACTGATCAGAAAAATATCTGATTTTTGAGCTTTTAAACAGCAGATTCAACTGTAATAATCACTAAAACCAGTCTGAAACGAATACAAAATGCATCCAGCTGCTTGTCTGTTTAGCACTTTTGCTAACTTTGAAAATGTTTAACGCATTTAGCTTAAATTAATTTTTTCAAAAATTCCAAAGTGCCAATTTGTTTACCGTTTTGTTAACCTTCGGTTCAATAACGTTTGGTGTTTGTGCTGAAGCTTTGGTAAATGAATCCTTCAAGTAGTTAGATGTTTATATTCATGCTCTTATTTTGAAGATGAAGATTTAATATTGATTATTTAACTTAAATTGCTGCGCCGTGAGGTCTCATGTGTGTTTCTGAATTGGATTTTCGCCTCAACAGTCAAACCAGGAATACAAATAGTTTTCTCAGACCAAAAATGACTCTCTGCTTGAGAAAGTGGGGTAAAGTAAGGAGAGTTAAGTGTTGTTGAACCTTCTGAACATAATAACCCCCTTTCTTCTATCCGCCGGGAACAACGGCGGCTCTGTCCGCCTCCGGCTGACCATATAGGGTTCCTTTTATCGCAGCGGAGCCGCAAGACTTCAGTGAAACGAACGCGAGCTTCAGAAATCGAGGCCAGATCCTTGACTGACACACACATCCAACCGTTAAAGGCTCCCTCTGCCCGTTTTCAGCTCAGCCACGCCCGTTTTTCCATCCAAGGTTCATTGAATGTGAGTTGATCACGGCGACAAAGACTGCGTGTGTCTGTGTGTGTTTGAAACAGAAGGAATGTTTGTGTTTGGAGGGAAGAGTCCCAAACACATGACTGCATTCCTGAAGGAGCGACGGAGAGAAGAAGAAGAAGAAGTAAAGAAATAAAAAAGTAGAGAGGAAGAAGAAAGAAGCTTAGGTGACTCTGGCAAATGAGGAGTAAAGAGTCCTAGAAGCAAAGATTGGAAGAAAAAATTAGTGATAAATTTTGAAAAGTTTCACGGGAATGGCAACGTGTGACATAACTTTCTCAATTTTGCAAAAAAAAATTTTACGCTCAGTTTTCTGCTAATGTGTAAAAAAAGGGAAGATCGAAACACTTTTGCAGAAAACATTTCTCACATATCGAACTTTACAACCCACCGGGTCTGAGCCTTGCCAGATCCACTGAACTCTGAAAAATGTCAAATTAAACAACTCCATGTTTCTATTTCTACAACATTGTTTATTACCGCCATGCGTAGAACCAACTTCTGATGAAATCAAGCTTTGCGTGGCCAGTAGATGGAAATACACCTAATTTCCATTTTCTTTTTTCAGGCATTTTAAAAGTTTGTTCAAAACTCACATGACAGTAGAATGAAAATGTCGCCAAGAGGAGATGTACTACGTCCCCCACAATGCACTGCACACTTTCACTGAAAACAAATCAAAAACAGGTCTGGAGTTCAGTTTATTGACTTCCGAGACATTTAATTGCCAAACTTCTCCATCTTTAATCCAGTTTCTCCACTAAAATACTCAACAATCCAATCGTTGCTGCAGTTCTGCAGCCTTTTTGGGAATGTTAAATATGATCTGTTGACCTCTGACCTCTGCTTGGAGGAACATGGGAAGTGGAGTCCGAGGAGCTGCGGCGTTGTAGCATGACAGTCATGAGGCGTTCATAAGCGACTTTGAGGGAACGAAGCGTGACTGCAGAAGATTCAGAGCAAAAGAAGAAAAAACAAAACGACACAAAGACGTTCTGTGTGAGGCGCATTTGATCAATACGATCGTTCAAAACCGTTAATATTCCTGTATCTGGTGTTAATTACGACTGAAACTAAATAAAATAATGATTATAGGAGCTGCTGAGGTCACAGAGAAAAATATATGCTGCAGGTAATTTCACAGTAAATTTGAGTCAAACTGCAAAGACACAACTTATTTTTGAAATATTTTCTCTTGTAAAGTGTCTGAGTGTCCTAAAAAGCACTATATAAATCTGATTTATATAGCGATTAATTGATTAATTTGAGGGTAGAATTGTGTAAAAATAAAGAAAATGTAATTTAAAAAGCATCTTGAAAATGAAATGGCAGAAAAACTCACTCAAAATATGTAAAATTTCATCATCACACATGATGTATGGAAGAAAAGTCTCCATATGAAGCAATTAGCTTTCCAGTGTTTCAGGAAATGTGGACACTGACATTAGCATTAGCGTCTTTGCTGCCTCTACATGTTTAGCATTAAGATGCTATTTTAGGCTAGCATAGCTTCACTAAGAAGCTAACTCCTTAGCACAACAATAGTCTTTTTCCAGTGACCAATCAGATCATTTTTTGAAGCTAAAATTATCCGTCAGTGAGCCAAGAGAAGCGGGTTTGTCATTTACAGTTGTTGTTAGCGGATGTAGCTTGTGCGTCAGATTTTCAGGCGTACCAGAAACGCAACACAAAGGTTCCAGTATGCAAGTCAAGGTAAGAAGTGTCCCAAAAATTATTGCTATAAAAGACAATGTTGCTCTTTTGAGATTCATAATAATGCAATAACACATTTTTATTCTAACAAACATTTAACACTGGAACTGGCAGACATTTTAAATAGCTAAAAAAATAACAAAACACAAATAAAATTAATTATTAAGTCTCTGAAAACAAAATTATCCATCAAAAAAGGTTTAGTTGAGACCAAATCAACAGGCTAAAAGCTTTTATCATCCAGTTTTTGGTAGAAAGAGAGAAAAGAAGAAAAAGGCAAATAAATCCTACAAAAGGCAAATATTGAGCTAGTTTTAATTTAATTTACTGCTTATTGAGACAGACCTTGGTTCTGGTTCAGGACTTTTGTATGTAAAAAAAATACAATTAATTGTGCTAAAACTTTTAACATGTTAAGATGTAAAAGAATCTGTAAAAATTTGGTCCATAAGAGTTTATTGTAGTGGGTTTAATGGAATCATTTAACATTTATTTTAACCAAAACACACTCCATTGAGTCAAAGCCAATTCTACATCAAATATTTATGTAAATAATACCTTTTACAGAAACAGAGCATCCGATGAGAATTCCTCCAGAGTTCTGGACCGGTCGAAAAAAGAAATCACTTTAAGGTCCGAGTCGAGACGAAAGGCCACCAGCAGAAACGTTGCTGCTTCTCAATCTGCATGTTAATCATTTCCCAGCCACACATCCACAGCTGAATTATTTCACACTTGAAGCTGCGCTCTCATCAAACTCAATTACTCCCAAACCGCCTCATCATCTCCTCTGCCGCCATCCTCATTTCCTCCGTTAGCCATTTTCTCACAACATCCTCATGAGTTTTATTTAAAACTAACCTGACTCTAATTCAGCCCAGTAGTTTTTAAAGTTTTAGCCTAAAGTCACATTGAAGAGCCTGAAAAAATCTAATTAAAAACCTCAAGTTTGTTCAGAGGACGGAGCCTGAAGGTTTATTCCTAAACTCAGATTAAGCCCATCAAATAAAGAACAAACTTGCTACAGATTAGCTTGTTCCCAGTAGAGTACGGTAATCTGCAAAGTGGGAAAGCTAAAACACCAACCAGTCATGGGAAAATCAAAGACCTTTATCAGTTTACTACATCATGATGGAAGAATTCGCTCATCAGGATGAAGTCTGGACTTTGACTAGACCACTGACTGTTCTTTTTGTGTTTGGGATCATTTTTCACTGCAAAAACACAAAATCAAATTAATTTTAGTCTAGTTTCCAGTGTAAATATCTTAGTCCACTTGAAATAAGGCAAAACTATAGAAACATATAGTAGTTTGTTTGTTTGTTTGTTTCATGTCAATTTTTTAATTTTCTAACTCCATTTGTAGATTATTTCACTTGTAACAAGAGGTTCTTCCCATGTGAAATAATCTCCAAGTACTTTTTCATCAATGTTAAGAAATTATTTACCTAAAATAAGCTTGTATATCTTGCTGAAAAGTTACTTATGAATTAGTTTTGTCTCATTTCAAGTGTTTTAAGATATTTTCACTAAATACTTGGTAAGATATTGAGATTTTGCAGTTCTGCAGTCCTAATATCAGGGATCGCTTTTTGTTTTTCCTGTAAATGTATTGAAAAGCAATAGAAATTGTATATTTTTTAGTTCTAAAAGATTAGAAAAGTAAAACCTAAACTCAGTAATAAAACCCAAAGAGTTGTCTAAGACCAGCTCCTCCAGTTCCAGAGGAGAACAGACTGGTTTACTGGTTTACTGGTTTACTCCAACAGTAGTCACCTCAGCAGCTTTTAACGGCCAGCTGCTGCTGAACCGTGTCGTCCAATCGGACGGCGCCGCCGGTTGTGTAACGGCGGGTTTAATCCGCGCGTTCTTGGAGATCAGCTGTTCAGGCAGGCATCGTCTCTGGGCCCGGTCCAATCAGCAGCACTAACTGGGTTTCTGGAGCAAGTCTTTGGAAAACACCCGACCAGATCGGCCGGCAGCCAATCCCTCAGCACGCCGCGCTCGTTATGCAACATCCCGTCTCACTCTGCACTTCCTTAGACCCTTTTCCCTCCTCTCACATGTAAACTACTGCGACTTCTCATGATTTACGGGTTTCTGCTGCCTCTTCAGTTAATTGTTGTAATTGTGGAAGGAGAGAAGTTGAAAGTAAAGAGGGATTAGGAGGTTTAAGGAGTGGAGGGGGCTGGAAACGTCAACTCTGACCTCTGTTGACCTCCACTGACTCAAGGCGACACGTTGAGAAGCAAAAACCAACATGGAGGTGCCAAAACGTTCTCCAGCTGAACAGAAACAAACCTCAACTATCTAGAGTCAACTTCAGTTAATACAGATAGAAACTAGAACTTGACCTAGACTCGGACCTGAACCTTCAGAGCCACATAAACACAGTTACAAAGTCGGCCTTCCGACACCTGAAGAACATTTATCAACATATTTGATGCATATTTGCTTGATGATTCTTATATTTGACAAAATGTAATGTTTGTTTCTTGTTTCATTACTAATTTTATGAGGTAAAGCACTTTGAACTGACTTGTTGTTTAATTTTAATATCAATACCTTCACACTTTATTTGAGTTTATATGTCAACATTCAGCTGTTTTAAGCTTTTCTTCTGATAAAAAGTGAACTTTTCCTTAATTGTCTTCTTCGGTCTGCAGGTTCTCCCAGAAATAAGAGCAGGAACAGAAGGGCTGAACATACGGGCCCTTCCTGCAGCCGGCGGGGATTATTGGACCTGTCTGTATGCAGGCCGCAGGAAACAAAACCCAAGAAAGACAGAAAACCACGAGAAAACAGAAAACAGTGACCTCACTGCATCCTGAAGCAAATCTGAGCTCTAAAGCTAAACTATAGTCAATAATTTAAACCGTCTGACTTCAGATTAGTGGAAATTATACTGTTGATTTCTTTGTTTGGGGGCAAGGGTCTGGCAACAATGGGAGCAAACAGAAGGACTGGTGATGACCCAGTTCACAAGCCAACCTTCATCCCTGGAGGCTAAATCAGCAGCAGCAGAACAAACGGACACATCCTCAGCGATTTAACTCGATTCGTCATGTCTGACGGCAAAACGACGACCAAAAACAGACCCCAATGCAGCTGCTACATTTTACTGCGAGAAAACTAAACCTGCACAACAATCGTCATCACAATGGCAACAGACGGCTTGGACGCAGTATTAGGTGTGATGCATCCACACTGTGAAAACTGATGATGTCTTTGGCGTTCTGCATGTTTCATTTGTTCTTTCTATTTAAAAACAAAAAAATAATGTTTTTTATTTGTTTGTTTATGAGTCGGATTCGAAATAATGAAGAAAAGGTTTCAATTTAAGTCTTGGGCCAAAAATACTAAATGGAAATCTTGGGCATCAGACAAGACGCTGAATTGTTTCTCGTTTCCATCTGGTGGATGTTCTGGTTTGAAAGTTTCTACTTTGTGTTAAATATTTTTATTTAATTGTCTTTTTGGTAGAAATCAGTTTAAACTTTGACATTCAAGGGTTTTTCTTGGTCATTTTTGTCAAAAAAAAAGCCAAATTTATTGATCTTGATTAACTTGTTAAACCAATAAGAACGTTATTGGTTTTACATTGGTTTTATAGGCACTGTGCAATTAAGTAGAATTATCTGTTTAATTTGAACTTTTTTGTAGATTTTTAATTTTTTTTTTCAGAGAAGTAAATAAACCAATTTTTAAGAACATATTTTGTTTTCTGGCAAAATAATGATAGATTGCTGGGACGAAAACTCAAAATATCCCCATATCAGTGTTTCTTATCAGTTGATATCAATAATTATTAATTATTATTTTTTTTGTTTAAAATATCTCAAAATACTTCCAAACTGGTGATTTGACATTTCCTGTCTTATCCACAGTATTTTTAAATAGTAATGAGGCAAAAGCCTAAAACGTTAAACTGCTGCTGCGCAAGTTACTCAACAGGTCGTTGCTAGGCAACCAAAGAATGAGTGAGTTGCTAAGCAACCAAAGAATGAGTGAGTTGCTAGGTAACCAAAGAATGAGTCAGTGAATTACATATATTTAACCCAAAATGATCACATAATCATTAAAGTCATGACATAATCATGACTTTAATGGGGTTTTTTACTGGGATTTTATGTGACGCAGCACCATAAAGTACATGTTTTTAAACAATATCTGAAAAATGTGTCATTTGTTCGCCTTTTATACTGATAACCTGAAATAAAAAGCTTTACCAACACAAAATTCACCTTGCTTTCTACATACTATCATCAACATATGGTGGCAAGGCAACAGGAAGCCACCTTTCAGACTTACAGGAGGTGAAGCATGTGTTGATGAACGCCCTGACTTCCATCCAAAAACTCTGAGACCATCTGCTTGGGAAAGTTTCCCAAGGCAGGTCAGAGGACAGGAGAACCGGCCGTTCAGTCTCCAACCAATCCAACGCGTTAAATATTCAACAAAACCAACTGTAGTCACACATGGTTTGGAAATAAAATGGTTTCAGTGTGAGCCAAGACATACATGAAGAGGGACAGATTCTTTAATCTTTTAATAATTTGAAGAAAAGGAGATCAGAAGGATGAAAATAGTTTCATCAATTTTTCCTCCCTAAGTTGAAAAGGAAGGAAAATCTTTACAGCTGGACAAAAAGACATAAATGTCTCATGAAGTTAATAAGGGGAAGGAGGACATCAGAAAGGGGAATACTGTCACATTGAGAGAGAATAAAGGTTTAATTGAGACGTAAGGGGAGGTGGATCTGTTTTAAAGGCCAACAGGGAGAGGCAACCTTTCTAAAGGGCAACAATCGGTTTCATCTTCACTATAACAACTGAGCTTCATTAGAAAATTTAATTAAAACAGAGCCTACTTTTCAAAAGATTACAACATTATCCTAAAAATGTCTAACAACCCACCAAAAAACTGGATTTCTTGACATAAATACTGACAATAGAGATGGTTTAGTTTCAGTTAAAAACAGGAAAAATCTGTTAAATCTGAGAAAAACAAAACTTGGGTGTAGTTCTCCAGATAAAAGCAATGCCTCACTAAAAAATGAATATAAACAATTACTTGTATTCAACTTCACCCTTGATAAAAAGTTAACTTAAACTAAAATAGATCAAAAATTGTTTGACTTGAACTTATTAAAGAATTGTTATCTGATTTATGCTTCAATTTGTTGAACAATTTATTAATTTATGAGTTTAAAGCAGCTTTAATTAACAAACTAACGGTTTGCTGTCTTTAATCCCTTGCAACAATCACAGTTTAGATGCAGTTGGAGCTGGAAGTTTGTCTCTGAACGAGGTTCGCCGCCACCTTGCAGCCCGTCACTCAGATTAATCCTCTCTTCTGCGTCTGGCCGCTCGACACGTCCTGGATTTACACAACGGCTTCCTGATTCGTGCAACGACTCTCCTGCCTGCCGCCTGAAGTTTTACCTTTCATCATGTCCCTCCACTGCTTCACAAATGATCCTCTTCCACCAACAAAATTCCCTTTAAAGATGCGAAAATCCGATTTTGTTCAAGGACTGTGGGAAGTCGGTCGACCTTCTGACCTCTGCAAACAATGCTGGCATTATGAAACGCTGTCAGCGATCTGCAATAAAAGCAGTTTGGCTTCAGGTGTTTCATTACAGCTCTATTCTCAAAATCTGAGCTTTTTGTCCTTTCTCCCCACCCTTAAGCCCATCAGCTACCAAACACTATGGAGCTACACTGCGGCCTGAAGGCTTGTTCAAAAGACAAAAAATTGAAACTGAAAAAAAGTTTAAAACTGAAAAAAAAAAAAAACGGAAAAGAATTGGTTTGAAACCAATACTCTACCACACACCTATGGAGTTAAACTGATGCCATAAAGCTTGTTCAAAAGGAAAACATTTTGAATCTTAAAAAATGTTTTCAATCTGAAATAAAAAGTTTTGAAAAAGGAAAAAAAAATATTTGAAACTGGAAAAAGATGTTTTGAAAGTGAAAAAATTTTGAAAACTACTTTTTAGATACAAGTTTTTTTTTTTCTGTTTCAAACGTTTGGCCCTGTTTTGGCGTCAGACGACGGTGGTGCAGAATCATCACTGACAGCTCACCACATTTTATTTATCTTTTGAACAAACTTTATGGCCCCAATTTAACTCCATACACACCTCACCACCATCTCACCCCGTCTTCAAGGTATCTTATTTCCAAAAACAGATACATGTTATGAACCAGTTGAATGTCTCCTGACTCATGTTGGTGGGAATGCAGAAGCTCAGCGCTGGTTTACATGTGAGAGGGAGTTTATAAACTGAGTGTTGGCGCTTCGCAGCGTTTTTCTGTGTGTTTGTGAAAAGCTTATGTTTGTCGTCTCATGTTTACCAAGAGTTACACATCCACCATCAACCTGAAGACCCCACTGTCTGCTGCAGGCCTCAGCTTACACTTTCTGCCTCCGACAAGCTAACAGAATGAAGCTAAAATTAATTTCTGTTCTCAGACTCCTCTGTTGCAAAAGGAAAAGTATTTTGTAGAATAAGGCGAGTCTTTTCTATAAATATGGAAAATAAAGAAAGATAGGTAGTTATTTGAAAAGTAGACTTATAGATATTTATTAAAACTGTCCTGAAGAATAATATGAAATAGATCATCTGTGAAAAATATATCGATCTCCTCTGCCTTCTCCCAGTGGTAACTGGAAGCAACCAATCAGAGTCAAGAGGCGGGTCTTAGCGCTGTCAATCACCCCCAACAGTTTTAACAAATGCGTAAAAAAAACTTTTATAAAAAAAATCACATACTGCAACTTTAAGGGCCAGAGAACTCGGAAACTGTGTTTTAGGTGCCTCAAAACTAGCAAAAATGTTTTTCCTTCTTTGCTGATTTTGTTTGTGTCTACATGTTGGAAACAGCCCAGGTGATTATTTGAGTTTTCTGAAGATTAATTTGATCCGTAACTCAGATCATTCACCATGTTTTCTCAATCAGTTCAAACACATGAAGACATGCTCTGTTGAGCTCAGCAGATGATTCATTTTCCACCTGAAGATGTTTTGATGAGAACCAGACTCCTGCAGAAATCTGCAGAGGATGACATGTTCCAGTTTCAACTCGGCAGAGTCACTGTCCAGTTTCCATGACGGTAACGCATGTTAAACGTGAAGCTACGCATGTACAGCTGAACTTTAGATGATGGGAATAATGACTCAAAGAACACTTTTAAAAATAAGAGAAATATTTTAGTCTGTAGTGCTATACTTGTACCTGTGAGTAAAAATAATTGCAATGGAAGACTTTTGAACACAAACTAAATCCTGAATTTCACTTTAAAAAGTGAAAATTTTGAGGAAAAAGAGATCAAGTCTTGCTCAACTTTTAAGAACTTTTACCACAGTGTTTATAAGCCATCATCAATTTTAAAAAAGCAACAGCTTGGAGAAAACCAAAACCAAAAACCAAAGTTCTCAATGTTTTAGTATGCCAGCAGGGGCGGATCTAGAAAAATATCTATGGGGTGCCAAGAGGGGGGCAAGGACTTTTCAGGGGGTGGCAGCATATGCCAGTACACACACACACACATATATATATATGTATACTTATACATATATATATATATATACCACAGTGGTGGTTGATTAGCTGATTTAAACACCTGCTCTACTGATGACTTGGTGTGCAGGTTGTCTTATTTTAGTGCTAACGGAAGCAAAACACACCAAACTGAGCAGCATGTTAAGGTTATCAAAGTCAATAACAGGTTAGCAACAGTTAGGCTAGCATAGCCGACTCACTGCTCACTTTCTCAATATTTTGTCCTTCTCTTGCACATGCCGCCACTTAGCAGTAGGGGTCAGGTTACGTTGTGTTGCATTCAATGTTGTCGGAAAAAAGGCAAGGCAAGGCAACTTTATTTATATAGCACCTTTCAGCCAAAGACAATTCAAAGTGCTAAAGAGATTCATCCGCTTAATGTCCAATTTGCCATAACTATTTATTGAATTCATAGTCGCCAGCTGGGGTGGCAACAGGGAATCTGCCCCTGTATGCTAGCTAACTGCGTTTTCACACCTGATAGTCTGGTAGATTCGGTTCGATTGGGCACCAAAACTGCAACATTTGTAATATTTTTACTTCATTGTGTCAAATGAACCAAAACCTTTGAAAAACCTGTTCCCCTCCTCACCTCTGGAGGCGCTGCACCATAAACCACTGGAAGGAAAAGACTCAAAAACCTCAAAGACACTGAGATCAACTTCCTTATTCATGAAATGGAAACAAAAACATAGAAGCATCAGATTTTAGCGGCTATAGTATTTCTATTGTTTTGGGTATGCCATTTCTCATGCTAGTGCTAGGCTAACACGACTGTTTTGGCTGCATTTAGCCAGAATGCCCTGCGCTGTAGTTCACATCCTGCTTTTGGTGTGGTCTACGTTCCGCTTGCCGTTCACATACGCATTTGAACAGCGCCAGAGTTTACTTCAAACAAAATAAAACCAAGATTTGTAGGCTGGCCAGAGTTCTTGGATCAATTTTTCATTCACACCTCCCCAAATGAAATGGACTTTCTATTCAAATGGACTGGAGTTAGATTACAGTGAACTGAACACAGCTTTGGTTCTTGTTTCATAAGCTGCAGTCAAACTTAAGCAGTTAACCTTCAGGAAATGGAAATAACCCTTTTCTAAAAGCTGTTTTTAAAGGATATTTTCAGTTAGATTTAAATATTTATCAGTATTCCAGTTACTGCTGATTCAGCAGAGGTGAAACAATTAAGTCCAGGTTGAGTTTGCTTTCTGTTCATCTTACATTTCACTGATCTGTTCTTCTTTTAATCTTCCACAAAAAGGAAGCACAGATGAGCGGAGAAAGACCTCTGGATCACATGTTGTGTCTTGGAGATAAAAACGGTAAAACCTCGCCAATGTCCCTGAAGCACAGAGCTGGAAGCACCAGACAGAAACACGAGCGTTGGAGGGAGATAAAATAAAACCCAAACAGCTCCGAGCCAGAAAACGCACCTCCATTATTCCTCTGAAGGCAGCTGGAAAGGAGCCACCAGAACACGGAGGAACGTCCCGTCCAGCCACGTTACAGTTTTAATCATTTCTCAAAACTGAAGCCAAGTGTAGAGGTGACGAAATTTCAACTAAATATACGTTTTGGATTAGTTTGTGTTTAGATGCACAACATTTCTTATATTTTTCCATCAAACTGTTCAGTTCAAGCTAAACAAACAGTTTCCACTGACCTTCAAATTACAAAAATACATTTGCTTAATAAAAACAAGTCAAACTCCTGTTTTTAGAAGTTGGATGAGGTAGTTTTTCAATCATATTTTGCAAAACTGCAATGGAAATGCTTTTCCCCATCACATGAGTCACATGATCATCAACAGGATGTTACTACTGGCAGAAATGACAAACAAGACAAACAGGAAGTGGTAGGAGGATGATGGTGTGGCCCGTTTATGCAATAATATTCGAATCAAGTGAAGCTAAAACTCTGGATTAGGATCTTATTGAGTTTTGAAAAATAAAAAAGGCAAAAAATATTAATCATTTTCCTTGTTTCACCGTTTTGTGCTACTTTGTGATGATTTTTAAATAATATCCTCACCAAAAACAGCCAAGTTATAATAGAACAAAATGTGGAGAAAGTTGATTTTGTGCTAAATTTAATGCTGGGGCTCAGTCTTGGGGTTTTATTCGTCCAACTCCCAGGAAAGGAAATAAAACTCTAGCTACATGAGGTCATCTGCTTATCCTTTTGCTGCTGGATTAAAAGATAATTTGGTTTTTCCTGTTAAAAGCAGAGAAGTTTCCATATGACCTCATGCTGAAAAGTTCATAACCCTCATCATTTTTAAACTAGGCCAGAATTGTGCAACACATTTCAGAGGCTTAAGCTGGTCAAACTCACCGTCGCCTCATAATCTGAGGCAATATTTGCCGTTATGTAGCTCAACACATTTCCTTCTTAACGGCAGAGAAAAGTTAACGGATCGCACAATGAAAGCCAAACGATTTCACTGATGAACAAACGGATGTGGGTGTGTTTCCCTGAGCCATTTTAAACCTGAAAGAAGCAAAAAAAATGAGGTAATCCCATCCTTCATCCCTGCTGTGAGCGGGACGAAGGGCATCCATAAATCACTCGTCTTCATCACGCTGCCGGTTAGAAGGATGCAGATAATGAAGATGCTGACGTCCCTCTGCTGAGCGTTAATAGATGAAGTGGGTCAGAAAGGTTCCCACTTCTCTTCAGAAGGTTCAGAAATGTTTCCCAGCATGCCGCTGGAGAGTTTGGACTCTAAGGAAGCGACTCTGAGGATTAGCTGCAGGAAAAACTGAGTTACAAATCTGGTTCAATTCCAGGTGTGGATGTTTTTAAATCAAAACGAGCGCGATAATCTCCATTTGAGTGATTGTTTGTGGAGTTCACTTAATCTTCACAGTGATGCTGCCCTTTAAAGGTGACCTATTATGCTTCATTTCACAGGTTAGAATGTCTTTATAGGTAATACAAACGTTCATTGCATTTTTTGCACCAAATTATTCGTAGATAATGAGATTTTAGTCTGTGCAGTTCTTCTGAGCTATTATATCTGTCTCTTTATATCCAAATAAGCTGCTGATGGTGACATCTCCCAACTCCACGTTTTCACACGCATGTAAAAATGGCTGCAAATAGATACACCATTATACAATCGTACATCTTTGAAAAGCAGAAGTGGAGCCTCCTGCACAACCAAAAAGAATGCAGCAAAGTGGTTTCTAGGTTGTAAGTCACCAGCAAAACACTTGTGTTTTCCAGCAGCCATTAAACCAGCTGACCAAATGTACTGGAGCTCAGCTTGGGCTGGGCTTTGCTGGTGTTGCTGGGTAACGGGCCAATCCAGAGGTTTTTGAAACAGCTGATTTTCCTGACACTAAAACTTAATGCCAAAAACCGGTTTGATGGTTTAGGAAGCAGTAGAAACCCAAATGGAAGTACAAAGACATGCAAAATCAGAATTTTGCATAATAGGTCCTCTTCAATATTTCTGCCCTTCTGAACATTCACACATCCTGAAGTTGAACAAGAAAAACCCGTTCAGGTTTCCAGCATTGAACTTCTCGGATTCTTTAGGATTCAAAGCTCATTTTCTCTGCTCCATTCAGAGGCGGCTCCCCCCTTTGTTCATGTCGGTGTTGATCTCACTGAGATGAACCCAACTCTCCTGGTGCCGGAGCTCCGCCAGCGGGGAAATACAAATCAGCTTGATCCTCCACTTAAAATCCATCAACAACAAAAAAACAATAAATGAAAAAACCTTTGATCTCAGCTTTTTAAATTACAAGTTGAACTGAAGCACAACATGAAGAAGAGGCAAACTTCTCTGAAAATGTCAAATATTTCTTAAAGTTGTGTGTAAACTTGAGTTTTGCACCTGTAGGTGAAATTTACATGATGTCAGTAAATTTGCATCCCTGGTCATCTGCTGCTCTGGGGCCTGCACTTCAAATTCGCTCCAATCTTTCTGCTTTACTGACACAACATAGATGGAAACTTTAATTGATTGATTGATTGATTATTGTGGCAGTATAAGCGTTAATGTGAAATACTGTACAGTCCGTTACAATTATTTTATTCTTTTGCCTCAGTTTGAATCTGTGTGCTTCACTTTACCTTTAACAACTGGGGTTGCTAGGCAACGCAGCACCTTCACAATACAAAAGACTTTTTACCGGCTCATTTTCCAGACACCAAAAAACATTATTGCCAAAAAAACGCTGTGTTGAGCAAAATGAGAATTTTGCACAATAGGTCTCCTTTAATATTATCGAAAAGCCGCCATTTTGAAAAATGCAGCAAACATTTGATTCAGAGTATGAAGAAATTAGTTTGCACTTTTTTACAGAAGTCCTAACTGGCGGTTTTATGTGTTTGTTTTTCTGTAGCTCAGCTTGGGTTGCTAGGTAACGTCCTGGGCTCATCTGGGGTTGCCGGGTAACGGTGCAGTGCCTTAACAATTAGAAGGTTTTGAAACGGCTCGTTTTCCAGACACCAAAAAACTTATTGACAAAAAAAATGACTGTTTCTTTTAAAGCATTTGGTCTGTTTCTAGAAGCATCAGAAACTCAAATCAAAGTACAAAAACATGCAAAAAGTGAATTTTGCATAATAGGTCCCGTTTAAGGTGAAATAAGGAAACAGTGGAGCAGAGTGTCTGTGATGTGCAAAGGTAATTTTATTTATAAATGGAGAAAACGCCATCTGGAGCTCTGTAAACCTCCAGCCAGCCCTGGCTGCGCTCCAGACTCCCACCAGTCGGCCCCGGGGGTCGGATCCATCACTCTGGGGGACAATCGACGTGGTTTGTATACAGGAGGCTCAAAGCTGTGCGGCTGTTTCTGCTCTGTCAGTTCAGTATGTCCCTGAGCCTCGGGCCAAGATCTGGACTTTTTTGGGCAGAAGCAGCAGCTCCAGTGGAGGTGGATTTTGTTTGTGTTTTTTCCTGCAGCGTTCCAGTCATGCACTGTGACCTGATCTGTTTTAGCCTGGAAAGCAGATAGCCATCATGCTAAACTCTGCAGGTAAATCCAGATGTTTCAAGCATAAAGAGCAGCTCGTTCCTGCAGATGTTAGAATCATCTTCTAACTAATCCGGCAGGCAGCTTTTTCTGGAAGGCTGTTTGGACCAACAAAAACTTTATCACTCCAGCGTTCCAAGAGACGAACCTGGAGCCAAAACCCTTTAACTAGCCGTGGCGTTGTTAACGTTCGCAGCACAATGCTTTCCTTATCCACCCCCCTGTTTTTCCTCAAGCCAATCCTCTAATCTAAAAGAAAAAAAGAAAGTGGCTGAAACCGGTTTGGAGAATGCGGTCAAAGATGGGGGCAATTCCAGGCAGATTCCTGGGATAAGACAAGGAAGAGAGGTGCTTTAACTCTGCAGGGAAACAGATGGAGTCCATCGCTCTCTGCAGCTCGCCTCCTAATGTTCTGGGTCGGCCCGATTCCGCTGCGTGTCCATAAAGCAGCCAGGCACGAACTTTTACAACCCATTAGTTTCAAACGATTACAAGAACGCGGCTTTTTCAGAGTCCTGATCGATATCAGCAGCCAGATCCAAAAGTTCAACTCAAGTCTCAACTTTCACATCTGCATGCAAATAAGGAAAAAATTAATAATTAACTTAACACAAGTTTTTTCTTTCAACAAGTCCCACATAATTGCATGTAGTTAATTAAAAGCAAAATAAATGTTATGTTGGTACCACTTCACAATAAGGCTCCCTTTATGGATGGCTAATATAAATAGTTGATAGATATCTGTTTATCTATAAACTCTTTATAAATCATTACCAACGGTTTATTATGCATTAATTTAGGACGGAGAGAAGGAGCCTTATTGTGCTTACAAGGTAATCTGAAATGTTCAGGATAACAACTTTAGATCGACTGTTTTGGTGAACAAATTTGACTATTTGGCAAGAAACCAGTAGGTTTTATTTTCCTCTCGTCCCTAATACATTTCTTTCTTCCTTGTTCTAAATTAAACAACCGATTTAAAGAAAAACTTTCACTGCCAACGTCATCACAAAAAGGTGGGAGTCACCACGGCAACCAGTGACTCAGCACTTCCTGACTGACTCTCTGACTAACATTACTTGGCAAATTCTTCGTTCTTTCTGGTTTTGAGTTTAAAAGCAAAAGTTTGGCAGAAAAACTTCATGCAGGTATTTATTTTTAATATCAGGATTTCTACGTTTTTGGATTTTGTTTTGATTTCATTTCTAATTAAGTGAGGCTGACTTTAGGTTTAAGAAACAAAAGTACTTTCAATTAGGAAAAACATTAAAATACCTTTTTTGCAATATTTACACCTGGTAGGAAGTCAAAAAAGCGTGATAACTTTTCTACACAAGTCATTAAATACTTTCATATCATACAAGGGTTTGATAACATGACATTATTGAACATTTATAGCTTAGAAAATATCGTAAATCAGAATCAACCCTTCTCAAAAACAGTGTTTTAAATCAATCTGGACTTCACATCCTCTATGTCAGCTAATTTGAAGTTATTTCACAGTTTCAACCTTACTGAACAGACTGTTTACATAAGGAGAACAGAAAGTGTGACGGAGTTTCGCTTCAGCAGATTCCCACAGGCTTTACAGGCTCTTTGCTTTCCAGATATCAGAACAACAAAACTCTGCTGCCTTGAACAAATTTGATTTTATTCTTTGTTTGGAGAAGCTGGAGAGTCTCAGAGTATCAGAAACAGACGAACAATCAGCAAAGCTTCAGCGTTGCAGCTGGAAATGCAAACTAAATCTCATTTTTTTTGTCCTAATAACCAACTTTTTGACGGCCCAATTCCAATCTTCTCACTAAAAAAAAAATAAATGCTGATTTTTTTCCAGGACCACATGTGGAGCTAAGTTTATATCCAAAAAATTTAAACTTTTGACCAATGTGTAAGAGAAATATGTCAACAAAATCGCTGCTGTCGGGATCGAACAGAGACAAAGAATGTTTACTGTTGTCATAGCAACTCCATAGCAACGGCCATGACAGTTATTTATGGATACCTACCAAGATGGCTGTCAGCTACAAGGTTCCCGCAAGTTTGATGTCACATGAGAACTATGTATTAATGATGTTTGGGATAGTGAGTATTACAGTTTTCATCAATGAAAGAATCGATAAATACCAATAAATCTGAAAATATGACTAATATAGTTACTGTGTGCAGTTTAATGATGCAAATCACACTTTTTTATGTGACTGGACTCCAAAAGAAGAGCATTACACTTGGGAATGTTTATCAAGAGAAGTATTTGAGTTTGTAAAGCTACAACTGCTGTGACACACCTAAAAAAGAAATAATAGTTTCTTATTGTCACGTTTTTCCAGCTGCATCTTCCGGCCCAAAGGGGATGGGAAGCCTTCCACTGTCTCGCTCCTTTAAAGTGAATCCAATAAAGCTGAACCGTTTAAACGGATTAAGTGCCGACTCAGGCTGCAGACGAAAGACCCGACAGGCCGACTTGGACAGAGTTCAGCAGCCGCAATCATCCAGGATCACTAGCCAAGAAAAAACTCCAGGAAGGACAACTGATCAAGAGAAATAAAGACCTTAGGGATTCACTGGAAAGTTTTGCACAACCGAAACGTTGACATTGAGACACAGCCAGTGCTAATCAACCACAGAGAAGGAGCGCGTGGGAGCAG
Organism: Alfaro cultratus; assembly: GCA_903066825.1. Classification (NCBI taxonomy): domain Eukaryota; kingdom Metazoa; phylum Chordata; class Actinopteri; order Cyprinodontiformes; family Poeciliidae; genus Alfaro; species Alfaro cultratus. The sequence continues at coordinate 38,212 of CAEFZX010021390.1, forward strand.
AGAGGTCAGGAGGTCACACACTGTAAACCTGGACAGATCCGAGAACGCATCCTTATGTCGACTTTATTTGTTTTCGTAGTGGCAACCCCAAAATAAGGCGTTGCTGCTTTGGAAAAATGCAACTGGAGGCAGGAAAACGGCAACATGTGAGCTGAAAGCGGCAGACTGAGCCGCTTCATGATGCAACCTGACAGAAACGCAGTGAAAAACTCTCTCTCTCTCCGCTCCCCGTCCTCCCGGCTGCTCCAGCAATGACATCACCTCCCTGACAGGCAACACGGCGGGGCAACGGTTGCAGGGCAGCAGGCGGCTGTTGGGAGACATTTTCCAACAGCAGTGAGGAAACCTCAAGCTGCCGCAAAGGCAGTTCGCAGGATTTAATTTAACAATATCCCACAGGACAGGGTAAGAACAAGAGATGTTTTTCCTAATAAACACAACTTCTAGCCCTCGCTAACGGTCAACAACAGTTGTTGAATAAAAACAAACAGTAGGATTATGAATCAGTGCCTTATTGGTGGTTTTATTGCCCAGAACTCCACTTCAGAAGAGCTTTATTAAACAACAAACAAACAAAAAACATTTTATTGAGATGAGAAGGGAGACTTCACAGCTGGATTACAAACCAGGCTAGAGCCTGAAAAACTTAACACGATATAAGCATTTTAAATCAGTTGAAATCAATAATGATCTATTAGTTTTTTGTTTTCAGTATCTGAAATTCTTCCTGATTGCAAGACCTTTCTCCTGCTAAATGTGTTAGCTCCTGCTAAAAGTGTTAGCTCATGCTAAATGTGTTAGCTCCTGCTAAAAGTGTTAGCTCCTGCTAAAAGTGTTAGCTCCTGCTAAAAGTGTTAGCTCATGCTAAATGTGTTAGCTCATGCTAAATGTGTTAGCTCCTGTTAATACTTTTAGCTATAGCTAATGGTTTTAGCTCTTGTTCATGTTGTTAGTAAACAGTAGCTCAAAAGTCTGTCTTTTTTGTTTCAACAGATATCTTACATATAACGACTCATTAAAACCTGACATTTTGTGGACTGAAGCTACCCGCATCATCGGCCCAGAATGCATTGCACAGGTGAAAAAATTGGGGAACAATATAGTAAAGATGAAAAATTGTTTGAGTAATTATGAGTTTTTACATATCTCAAACAACAACTTTTGGGCTAAAAGAAAGATTACCAGATGTTCATGTTCGACTAGTCGTAGATCCCTTTAAAGCTGCGTCTGAAAGTACATATTTGACAGAACCATATCTGAAGAAAAGCAAACATATCAGCCCTAACTAAACATGTCCAACACCAACTGGTTGGCATGGTGATTTATTAGCAAATTAAGACCTTTCTGCATATAAAGCTGTTGAAATATTGAGCAGCTAAAATGGCAGACAGGTAAAGTAAACTGGGTTTTTCTTCAGGTGAAAGTACTAATTGGTGAATCTGCCACTGATTCCCCTTTCCCTTCACATCCGGGCCATTTCCTGAGGAGACGTCAACCTGTCTTCGGCCCGCTGACATTTCCAGCCCTCAGATTTGTTGCGCCGGCAGGCTGACAGCGCGGGCCGATGAATATTAATGCGAGAAGCCACCCGGCCGGAGGAGACGGCTGACAGCCGATGACAAACATGTGGACAACAACAACAGGAGGAGGAGGGATGCTAGCTCATGCTAGCTTTAAATTTAGCTTTGTTAGTCTGTTTTGCTCCTGCAGTTCATATTAGAAGAAAAAAAAACTCCCTAAAGTTTCTGAGCATTTTTCCGGACCATCCAAATAAAGCAGGTTTCAGTGGAAACCTTGGAGTAGATAACCTGGAGGGGAAAACTGCCGGTGAGTCGTCAAAAAAATAAAAAAAAGAGGGAGCAAATATGAATTTATGGTCTCCAAACGAGCTTCTCCCTCTGTCAGGGTGGAGGAGAGGAAATGACATCGCTATGGCAACGGTGGGCCTACAGGTGAGGCGGTGTGATTCAAGAGGAGACGCTTCAGCCATAAAACTGACAACAACAACAATGCTGGGAAAAATCTGAAAGTTTCACCTTCAAAGTAAAAACGACAGATTGTTTTATTGATTTCAGTTAATTAATCTTTAAACTCCCAATACAGCAAAATCATTTTGGGTTTATAGAGATGAACTGATCAGGTATTAATATTTGTATCGGTCCCAGTACTGAAAATAATTTATATATATATATACACAGATTAGGTATTTGTGACAATAAGGGCAAATCTAGTCAGTCTAAATCTACACTGCAAAAACACAAAATCTTACCAAGTATTTTTGGTTTAGTTTCTAGTGCAGATTTCTCAGTACACTTTAAATAAAACAAAACTACCAAGTGTCTTTTCAGCAAAAGTTGGCAAGATTGCATACAAGATTTTAATTTTTTTTTTTAACAAGCGTTTGTAGCTGTTTATCTTTACATGTTTGACCAAAGTACTAACCTATTGTTTTGTCAGTTTATTATTCACTTTCCACTGACTGAACAAATTAAAAGTGGTTTTTAAATGTTTGCCCAACATTGTGAAGCTACTGGTGTGTTTAAGTTGCTGATTTTGTAATTCAGAAACATTTTAAGTCAATTCAGGACTGTTTTTCTGCATGGGATCGATATTGGACGATACTAAATCTCAGATATCGGTAGCAAAAAAGTGGATCAATGCATCAAAAAAGTGGATCAATGCATCCCTAATGGATTAAATTATGAGTTACATTTTTGTAAATAATGTAAAGTTACATTTTTGGTAAATAATCTGACCATGTTGGAGTCAAATCTACCCAGATTGACAGTCAGAAACATCAGTCCTGCTTTCTGTTTGTGAGTCACAGGCGGCTGTAAAAATCCTTATTCACATTCACAGATAAGGTGAATAAAAGTTTTCACCTTATCTGCTACCATCCAAAGGTCAGGCTGCACCCAAATCCCACCGATCAATAAAAAAAAGCAGCAGACACCAGAACAGACCATAATCCTGTCCCAGTAAACAATAAACCAATTAATAGCGTGACAAATCAATAATTATCACGCTATTAATTTTTATACCAAAAACTGGATGATAAAATTCTCCAGTTTGGTTTCAACTAGAACTTCTTTTGAAGGCCAGTTTTGTTTACAGACTTTTTAATTGACTTTATTTGTTATTTGTTTTGTTTTGTTTATTTATTTTAGATATTTAAAATGTTTTCCACTGCCAGTGTTAAATATTAAATAGAATTTCAAATTTACTGATTTTTAAGAATGTGTTCTTGCATTATTATTGTTATACCGTTACTATTTTATTACTTCAAAACAACAGATTTATCTTCCTTGGTCAACTCCAAGGAAGGTTAGGACAAAAAAATAACAAAATTATCAAAGTTTCTTCTGATTAAACAACTTTTTTCTCATAATTTTAAGACATTCTTCTAGTAAAATTGCATCTTTATTCTGTTAATATTACGACCCTGTGCTTATAAATTAACAGAAATTCCCGTAGTTCGGCATTGATTCTGTCATACAACTCAGAAAAGGGATGATTGAAATAAAAGCCACTTTTTGAAAATTTGTAATTTCTTTCCTTTGAAATAAATGTCAAAAAGAAAAGATTGAAATTTCAATAAAACTTTTCAAAACATTAGATTTTAGTCTAACTAGTTAGAAATTTGCAGATTTTGTGGAAACGTCTTTCTTTTCTCAGTTTTCTGCTAAAATTGCGTCTTAGTTCTGCTAATATCATGACTTCATTCTCATAGTTTCTCTAACACACAACTCACACAAGGGATGATTTAAATAGACGCCAAGAATATTTGCTCTCAAATATTTTTTTTTTTCAAAAATAAGCAAGAAAAAAATAGATTAAAATTGGATCTGATATTATTTTTAATCCCTATCGCTCTCTGCAGCTCCTCCAGAGTCACCAGGGTGTAATGCCTTGCTCAAGGGCGTCTTCTAACCCTCTGAGGCGGTGCAGGAATCCTGCGACGAGGGGCTTCAGAGGGGGGTTGCAAAATTGGGTCAAAGCTTTGCATTCGTCAGCTAAGCATGTAAATAATGCAACGGGGCATCTGACCCCATTTCTCTTGTTTACATAAAGAGAAATTTCACATGAAAGTGTGTCACCTTTTTCTTTTAACTCCTCTGCATTTCAGCTGTTTAAAACACACACACACACACACACACACACTTCCCCTTCCTCTGGTTTTCTCCTTACAAGGCTGAGTCCCTCCAGGAGGGAAAACAGCTGAAATATGACACTGACACACAGAGAGAGGCTGCAGCAGAGCGACATATCAATCTGGGAAAAAATAAAAGAAACAAGCAGGGAGGAGGGAGAGCTAATGAGAAAATCAATACCAAGACTGCATCTTTGCATCTAGAAAACCAACCCGAGTCTGCAAACTGGATGATAAAAAACAGATTCTGCCTTTAGGAAAACCACCTGGCTGCAGGGTGTGTGTGACTAATCATGTCTTTGATTCTTTTTTCCCCATTCAAATCCAAATTTCAGGTGTGGAAACTTCTTTTCTGGATGTTTTATATGAACGATGTTCAAAGTGAGGCGCGGGGGCCATTTGAGGACCCTACAATGATTTTCTGGACTACAATTCAAGAATAAATCAAATAAACCATGTCAAAATGACAACTTTTCAATTAATATCTACTTACTACAATGTTCCAAGCATTGTTCCTCTAAATCAATATGCATTTTGACATTTTGTAAATAAATTAACACCAATTAAAAAAAACAAAAAACAAAACAAAAAAATATAATTTTTCACCAAATCTGATTTTAATTGCTGAATTAAAGCTTTGCTAAATGCTATGGGGTCCCGTTTGTAAAGTTACACAGTAAAAACTTAACAGTAATATTTTGGTTCATTTAGCCAGAGACAAAAAAAAAGTCATATTTTTACAATGTTATGCAAACATTCATAATTGTCAGAGTTCCAAACAAGATATCTAATTCACCAGCTAAATGTTTAGTTTACAAACTATAGATTTAGTCAAGCTAAATGAGCATGTAGTTAGCTTTCTAACTAACTAACTAACTAACTAACTAACTACTGAAGGTAGCTAAACAAGCTAAATATTTAGCTTTAGTTAGGAAGGTAACAAAGCTAACTAGCTAACTATTTAGCTTGGTTATGGAGCTAAATATTTAACTTTGTAGCCAAAATGTTTAAGTCTTGGCTAAATATTTAACTTTCAAATTAAATATTAGGTTAACAAACTAAATATCTAGTTTCAAGCATTTAATTGCCAACCGAAACATTAACAATAAGTATTGATAACTAAATATTTAGGCGCAAGCTAAATATTTAGCCAATAGTAAATTAGCTTGCCAATAAGCGGAAGTGGAATATCAAAAGTTAAAACTAATTTATTCTTGAGGGGTTTTTTCTTTATTTATTTTTTTTTTTAAAAAGTTGCAACATTTTTGGTGATTTTATTTTATTAGATGATTTAAAAAGTTTGTCCACTCCTGTTTTAGATCATATTCAGCTGATTATTTCTCCAAAACACGCAGAAAGCGTGAATTAAAAAGTTCATATTCCAAAAACATTCATTAATCACTGATTTCAAGCCGCAATAAACATTAAAACAAATGCAGCCAAACAGCTTCGCCAGCTCATCCTCTGCATCCCTCCATCAATCAGCGCCATGTGTGGATTCATTAACTTCTCACTTTCCAACCCTCACAGCTGACATCCCATCAGAACCAGAACCGAGCTCAGCGGGGGGAATCCCCCTACTCACCCTCCGATAACTCCAGCTCCAGCTCGGCCAGTTTGGCCCGAACCTCCGCAGGAAGCGGCACCGGGTCCCGGTCCGCCATTCCTCCGACACAAGCCGACTTTTAGCTCTGTTTTCCGGCTCTTTACTCCTTGTTTGGTCCCTCCAGGATTTTTTTCCTCCGATTAACTCCCCGGGGAAAAAAAGAAGCAGAAATCCAAAGTCGGTCCGAGTCCGCGTTGAGCGTGTGGCTCCGTGTGCGGCAGCGGAGACTCCGCAAAACAAGCGCCAAGCTAGCGCAAGGCTGAAGAGACTTCCGGTGATCTGGCTTTCAAAATAAGAGCGGTAGCAGTCAGACACCTGTAGCTCTTCTGATAAATCCCGAATTTCGTTTATTAAGTTTACACAAGGACAAGAGAGTGATTGCTAAGTTTAATTCACATTATTACATCACTAACTTTATTTTTTGCGTGTGGATAAAATATTACAAACATCATTAAAGCATTTTTAAAACTGTTAAATTAACCCTTTAGTCAACTATTAGCAAATGTAAAAATGTTTTGCAAAATATATTGCATTAAATTAAATAAGTAAAAATAATATTAATATATTAATAATAATGAATGAAATTTGTTTTACATATTGTTTTTATTACTAACAAATTCTTTATTTTTGTAATGTTCTTCCTTATCTGATGATATAAAAGACAAAATGATTAAACAAAAACAACAACAATAATTATTATAATAAAAATTAATTAATGAATGAATTAATCCGCTTCTTGTGCTTTTAATTTGAGATTGAAATTAGATTGCATTTCCTGTTTAGTTTCTTGTAAATTATTCCTAACTTTGTGTTACTTGCAGGTATAATTTAGAGGACTAGAGAAACTCTGGACAGAATTATTAGATGTTGTGTCTTTGTTTTCCCAGTTTAAGGGGAGAATATGTTTACTGTGTGTTTGTGTTTCCAAGAAAAATGATGTGGGAAAAAATACACCCGATAGATGGAGAGAAAAATGAGCCACCAGGGGGCGCCAGATGTCAACTTTTCTTTTTTCACGGTTTCAAACTGTTTACAGTTTTCATCAACAAATATACAGATCTTATAATTATTATTATTCATAAGATAATGGCCACACTACCTTTGACATCAAACACCACCTGAACTGTATGTCTGTAGATCATTAAAGAGAATAAATAACATGGATAAATGCAACAAATTAACATTTCTGACTACTTTCTTCTAATTGACTGATTCTGCCACATTTATTTATTCATCACATAATAGAAATCAGTATGTTTGGTATTCCCAAAATACCTAAAAATAAAATGGGTTGATGTTTTATTCTAGTTGCTTTCCAGTTTTGGATATTAATGAATAAACAGAAAAACTAAAAGCAGAAACAAACTTCAGACAGTGTGGTTGTTGAAGAGAAAATGAACATGTTGCCATTTAAAGTGGGAACCATGAAAGATGTAACTATTTGACCTGGTTCTGCAAAAATGCTAAATGCAAAAATGTTAAAACGCTTGGTCATTTATTCAATTAATTAGCATTCATTTTACTACAGCTTTAACAAAAAAATCTACAAATTAACAATAAATTGAACAAAACTGTTGAGTAAACACTGTTTTTGGTGCTATAACCAAAAGTTACTATGTACAGTTGAAAGTATGTTTGCATATATTTACCATCGACTTTTGCTATGATAGTAGATATAATTTATCAAATCACTCAACGTGTACATATAATTTACATCCTGTCATGCATGCGCCATTTTGTTGTTTATTCTTGAACTAAAATAGGGTTGATTTGATTTAAATATCTTTTAAAACCGGAAGAAAGTAAATCTGTCCTGAGAGGTTGCTGCCATCTGGTGACGACTCGGGGTATTTCACTCCAAACCGATTCGTTTTTTATTAGATAAGTGAGAATATAAAGACTTAATGCTGTAAAGTGACGTTTTTCTAATTCAAAATCAGTGCATTTTAATTTATTTTCCCTTTTTTTGGACATTACTGTATTCTAATTAAATTAATAAATTGTCACTTGATTTAAAAATCCCCAAATTTTGAGGGAGTCAAGGACAGGGGGAGACCTTTACAATAATCTGAGTTCAGCGAATATTTAAAAAAAATTTATTCTACTTGACATGATTAAAAAGATAAGATCTTCTAATTTTGTTACAAATTGATATTGCTCAGAATTTTCTATTTTTCTATCTAATTAAATTCAAAAACTGGATGCTTTCATTTAAATTAGCCAAACCTCACATCTTTCAAACAAAACATTTAACTCAAAGCATTTTTGTGTTAGAATGGCCTAGTCAAAGTCCAGACTTGAAAATTAATCCCGCATTCAATCTCAATTAATTTTTTAAAGAACGGAAGCAAATTTCAGAGATTTACTCCAAGACAATTCATCCAATGGGGTTGAATACGGATGCAAGCCGCACTTTTCAGATTTTTATTCATTAAAAAATTTAAAATTGTGATTTTTTTTCCCCTTGCATTTTGCTATTTGTTATGCGACTTCTTATTTCCAGAGCAAATCAGATTTTTTCAAAACATTTTTAAAGGCAATATCAAGAAAACCGCTTCTGCAGAGAAGACGACGACATTGGCTCTTCAACAGTGCCTAAATCTTTATTTTTCAGTAAGCTACATTTTTTTTCTCCAAATTAGACAGTTTTACATCATGACACAAGAGTAACTTAAATTATCTAGAGCCGACATGTACGCTTGATTCCAGTCTCAATGGAACAAAAAAACCAAAAACAAAACAAAAACAAACACAAATCCCAGAAATTAAAAACAGAACAAAAAGAAAGAAGCCCTCTTTGCTGCGACCTTTGACCCGCTGGGGTAACAGTCCCGAGCCCCCGATTGTCCACAGCTGTTAGCTCAGGAAGAGTTAATGAGTTATACCACAGTGAGCCGATTAAGCAGATCGACGTCGCGTTCTCTTTGTCGCGTCTTTGATAAAGTCAGATATGCAACCAGAGAGCGAGAGAGAAACCAACAGAAGAATGGCACCGTGAGAGCAGAGATGAGAAGATCGATATGAAGCTTTTTTTTCTCCTTCCAGGTCCAGAGTTCTTTTTCCCTCATCAGTCCGGATTCCTCTGGTTTTGTTCTCCGAAACATGCAACCAGACGCTCCTCGGCTCGTCAACATAATCATTGTGAGACGTTTTCAGCTCAGTCAAGAAATGAACAGCAGGCCTGTGTGATGGCACCGGTGAAGAAAAAAAAAAAACAAAAACAACTAATCAGTGATTCCAGTTGAGCCTTGAAACCTGAAAATTAAATCCTTTTGTACATTTTACATTTAACGAGAAAAAAGGGGAAAAACTCCAGAAAACGCACAAAAAGTTGGTTTTTCTCTGTGTCACGCAAAAGTTTTTATCCTTCAGCAAATCAGAACCCAAGAACTTATGAATGACTCTGTAGCGCCACCTGCTATACAAACAGATGGTGTAAAAAAAAATTAACAAACATAAAAATTTGATTTGGAGATCAAGCATCACTCTTTAAAAGCCAAGAGTTGGGTTTCTCTTTCACCAGATTCAAATTTTCTGTTTTTCCCGTAACGTTCCCAACGGTTTCCGGGAAAATTTCAGGATGTGAAAATATGAAAAAAAAAAGAAAAAAAAAAGACTTCCGTCAGATCCAGAAGAATCAACTCTGCTAATGCTTTAATTTATTCATCAATCAGCAAAAACTGCATCTTATTAACGTTTTAAACAATTAAATAATTATTATCCATCTTTTCCATAAAGCTTCCAACACATTTTTTTCTTATTTCCAAGCAAATTGTATATTTCAGATCATTTCTGCACCTAAAACTCATTCTTTAAGGATGGCAAAACTACCAATAGATAGAAAAGCAGTTTGTTGTCTTAGTGTTCAGGTGCCATAATGCTTTTTTTCTTCTAAATTAAATCTAATTATATTGGATTAGACAGATTCTGCATTAGTGGCTCCAGTTGATGTGTAAAAAAAATAAATATGTAGTGCTTTGTTTTTGTTGGAGATTTTTTTGTTGTTGTTAAAAACGGCAAAAATCTGAAGCTGAATGCGGTGAAAGAGAAGCCGGCCTGAGAGGAGGAAGAGGAGGGCGAAGGTGACAACAAAGATGGAATGCCAGACAACAAAAACCCAACGAAAAACAAAACATTTCAGCAGAAATCAAACTCTGCAAACTAATTTAAAAAAAAGAATTTTCCAAAAGCACAACACTTTTGTTTGTTTTGTGTTTTGTTTTTTTTTTATATCCTACATCCAGCGACATTATAGTTAACAAGGATCAATATATTTTTATAATCATTTTAAGGTACCTCTTATAGTTTTCTGAGTATTTACAACTGTACAAGCAAAGCACATACTTCAAAGTGCACATTTTAATACAGTTTGGACTAGTTGCATTTTTACAAGGTTTAGAACGTTTCCCCCCAAAAAGAAACCAAACAAACAGAAACAACCTGGAACTAAAGTAAGAACAAAAACTTTTGTCTGTCGTACAATTTTTTTTACAGAAATCAGTGAAAAGAAAAGCAAATGCTGCCAGATTTTCTGTCTAAAGTAAGACTAAATATTTTCCACGGCGTCGCTTCATTAAGCTCGTTAACATCCGGGGGGGATTTTTTTTTTTTCCTCTTGAGGAGAAATAAAAACTCGATGCTCGTCTTGTAGAAAAGTTAAGGCAAAGTTATTTTTCAAGTTTAAATAAAATTCAAGTTTTTCAAACACTGGATGGATTATTTTTTTTTTTTTTACATTTCATGTGTAGAGACTTCAACATGGATTTTCATTCCCCAAATCTTCTCATTTAAAAAGAAAACAGCTCTGCTTTATAAATAACTGGATATGGAAACTTTTTCATCATTTTCCACCAATAAGGAAAAAAGAAATCAATCCATCCGAGTGCATCTCAGTCCTTCAAAACAAAAACAGAAGAAATAAAGTAGGTATCCAAATGAAAAGCAGCATAAAAACTAATGAAAAAGAAGGTTTCCCTTTTCCAAACGGGCTCCGGTTTTCCTTTAGTGGGATTTTGTGTTGGAGGAAGACTTGACCGAGATGCGGTTCTTATTTCCGGACGGGAAAGCAACGACAAAAATATTTATTTTCTCATGAAAATTTGAATTTTTTAAAGATTTTGCCAGAGCGGCTGCTACAGTAAACAAATCTAATGACTGAAAACCACAAAAAATTCCCTCTCTGTGCTTGAATTCCAGTTCCTTTTTGCAGAAAACCGGAGAGAAGAGACCAGAAAAAAAAATCTGTGTGTGCTTAAGTTGATATTTAAGGAAGAGTCTTCACATACTAAGCGAATCGAAACCAGGAGAAACCGACCCGAAACCGAACCGACCTGCTTCTGCCTCTTCAACATGCAAGCAAACACAAATCTCTTCCGCTTCCCTGAAAATATTCCAGGTTCATTCTAGCTTTTCGCACTTTCTGGATTCACCATCCGCTAACCAGCGCTTCACGAGCAACAACCACCTCAACGGGAAAAAACAAATAATCCTTAAGAAGTCGTCAAAACAACTGAATGCTGGGAATGCCGTCCGGAAAACTATCAAGACCAAATTCCCTCCTGCTTCTCTTGTGTTAGTTAAAGATCTGTAAATGTAAACTGAGAAAAATCGCAGTGACTGACTCCAGGAATCTAGCACCGTCTTCCGAATATTCCGATTAATTACAAACACCTGAATGGTAGCTAGTGTTACAGTTTTCCCAGGTGGTTTTCCGACATCTTGGATCAAAACCAATAGATTTTCGACAGATTTCTCCCTGTTTTTTCCAGCAGAAAAGTTTGAATCAGAGACAGTTTGCAACCGTTGCAGGCAGGGCAAAAAGAAAAAAAAAAAAAAGGGTGACACCTAGTGGCAGATAACTGTAACTGCCCATGGAAAAATAATGAACGTTAGTGTAAATAAGTCGGGAAATTTAACGATGATGAAATCCCAGAACGAAGTCCATTTGGGCCGCGCCCCCGTAATGGCAGACAGCTGCAGAGAAATTAGGGCAAATTAAATGAAAAATCAAATAAATAAACTAAAAAAAGAAGAAGCAGAAGAAAAAGAAGAGACGGTGCTCTACATGCACAGTAAAGTGCTTTATGTCTGCAAGCCCTGATCCAGAGAAGAAGGCGTCCTCTATGCTTGTTGCTGACTGGTGATACTGGTGGAGAAGTGGAGTAGCCCTGACTCGTTTTTTTAGACTTCTGTCGAGCATAATGGAGGAAGAGGAGGGCCCGCCTCACTGCGGCGATTTGGGCGGGGTGTGGTGGGCGTCTCTGCTGGAGGGTTTCCCTGGGTGGGGGGGCGGCGAGGCCCAGCGCCCCGCCGGCCTCCGACCCTCCTTCAGAGGCCGGGCCGTGGAGGCGGGTCCGGCTTTGGAGGGCGGGTGGTAAGTCTCTCTGGGTTTGTGCTCCCCTGACGGCGCGGAGGAGGCGTCGCTGCACTTCCTCTCCTCGCCTGCGGGGGCAGCGCAGCTTGGCTTGGCTTCCTTTGGGGGGGCTGAATGCAGGGGCGTAGGAGCATCCTTCGCTCGCTGGCAGATCTCTGCGTATGACGGCTTCCTCAGCTCCTGACGGCCGAAAAAAGGTTTCAGCAAATCAGATTTAAGACTTTTTAAAACATTTTTAATAATACATGGAATTAAATTTAAGACCAAAAAAACGTTGGGGGCAGAACGTTGGAGAGTCACTAGTTACATTTACTTCAGTCATTTTTTTTTTATTTTTTTTTTTTTGAAAAAACGTTTTTTTATTTCTTGAGTAAAATTTCTGGATTTTCTACCCAGTGAATGAAACACAAACATGTTTTAACCAAAAATTCACCAGACAGACACACACCTGCAATTTATGTTAAAGTTTCATAAGTTTTTATTGAAAGAAAATGATCTAGAAAATTCTTCTTTTGCCTGATTTTATTTTTTAGATAAATTAATAAATAAATCTGAAACTTAAAAAGTATTGTCAATACTGACTGTGGCGGCGCCATTGACTTGAACTGATTTGCTGGCGGTAGACAGCGTGCCGGGAACGCGCTCCACCGATGGCGGCGCCTCTTTTGGCTTCGCCTCCGTCGCCTTCACCTCCCTGGAAAACAGAAACAGGAAGCTGAGAGTTTATAAAGTCTGGACTTCAGAATCGTCTCCGTTGTTTTTGTCACTGCGGTTCTTACAGCGAGGCCGAGGGGGCGGGGCTCAGCGGCGTGCCGGGGGTCGACGTGGAGGTCGGGGGGGCGGTCGGGGTAGAGGGGGAGGGCTGGAAGCTGGGAGGCAGAGGGGAGGCGGAGGACCGGAGAGGCTCTTTGGGACCGGCTGGAGGAACAGTGCCGCCGCTGGGGTCTGGATTCACAGTCTGGAACAAGAAGAAAAAGGAGGAGAAGAAGATCTGGTTAAAGGAACAGTTCCTGGAAAATATCAGAGTCTACAAGAAACCTTCAGGCTCCGCGGTTCACCATGTTTACGGTGTTTCAGGTCAAAAACTGGAGTAGGGAGTCAGGGTTCCGACATTTCTTTCATAAAAAAACCTCCAGATTAGATTCTCCCACATTCGACTTTCCAAAGCCAAACTAAAGTTTCCAGTTCAATCTATGGACCATATTTCTAGATTGAGATTTAAATATTCTAGAAACAGCAGAAACAGGAAGGAAAGAGGACAGGATACAAAGAAGGACAAAAAAGAAGGATGGATGGGAGGAAGGAAGGAAATAAGAAAAAAGAAGCAAATAGGGAACGAATGAAGGAAGTAAAAAAGTAAACAAGGAAAGAAGTAAATAGTGAAGGAAGGAAGGAAAAAGGAGAGAAAACAATTAAGGAATGAAAAACCTTAAATCAGATTCCAAACTTTTCCAGGGTTTTAAGTAGTGAACCCTGAGGAACGCCTCCATCCTTTAAATACGGCGGTGTTCCTGGCAGCATGCGGACCCACCGCTGGTCCTCCGTTAATCAGGATAAAACCCGACAGAACCCTGTTAGCAGGTCCGGTTCTCACCCTCTCCTTCGTGGGTCCCAGCACCACGCTGCTCGCCAGCCGGCTGTCGAACGCCTCGTCCGCCTTCAGCTGCCCAGCGGCGCCCGGGAGCGGCGGGAAGCTGGACAGGCCGAGCTCGAAGCTGGGAGACGGGGGCTTGGGAGGCGGCGGCGACTGGGGCGTCGCTCTCTGCACGGAGACGGACAGAAACTCAGAACCGGAGACATCGACGTCAGAACCTTTCTGATGGACGACAGGAAGGAGGAACACTTACCGTAAACTTTTCATCCCTCTTTTTCCTGGAAGAAGAAAAAGTTTTCCTTTAACAAAGGGAACATCTGGATTTACAAAACTTCACTTCTGAGAACCTGACCGGGCAGGTGATTAATCAAATTTCACCAATTAATCAAATATGATAAGTTAATCAAAATTTATCAATTATTCAATTTTTATCAAATTTTACAGATTAACCAAATTTAACAATCAAATATTAACATTTAGTGATTAATCAATTTTTTTAGAAATTAAGCAAATTTTACCAACGAATAAAATCTTAGCGACTAGTTAAATTTCATCGGTTTATCGCATTTTTAGTTTTTGAAGACTTAATCATTGAAATAAACAAGCACACATCACACCGGCATGCAGAACAACAAACTTACCTTCCCCGGCCGACTCCGAGGGAATAATCTGGGATTAGCGGCTCGGCGACGCGGCCGGTGCCGGCGGCGTCGCGGCGGGGGAAGGGGGCGGTGGAGGGCAGCCTGGTTCTGGGCTGGCTGGAGGGGAGCCGGGCCGGCGGGCTGCTGCGGACCCCGTTGAGCCTCTCGCTGGCGAAGCCGGGGAAGAGGCTGGGGCTGTCCAGGAGGCCGGAGCTGCGGTCCGCCGTGGGGATGCTCGGCCTCAGGTGGGGTTTGCTGTGATTCCTGAGCAGAAAACATCAAGTTGAAGGTGATGATTGCACAGTTCTGGTGCTGAAAACGTTTTTGTTTTGGGCGTCAGAGAGACCAACCAACCTGTTCCTGGGGGAGAAGTGTCTGATGGTGAGCGGCGACGTTGCTGGTTTGAAGCTGTGTGACGTGGTGAATCCGTTGATGAACTGGTTGTTGTGAAAGGGGGTAACCTGGAAGATTCATTCATTCATCAGCTTCATGAACAGGAAGTGGACTGTGTTTAAGCTGCAGCTAACAACTACTTTTTGTAATTGATTAATCGATTGTTCTGATGATTAACTGATTATTCTGGTGATTAATTGGTTAAAAAATTGCCAAATTCTGCAGTTTGTTTTCATTTAACCACCTAAGAGTGGAAACAATTAGTCGCGATGAATTTATTGTTGAAATAACAGTCAACTAATTTAGTGATTGATTCATCATTAACTGGAGAATACAGACTTAAAAAAAAGGCCATTTGCTGAAACAACAACACAATCAGAGCAGAAATTAAGCCAAAGATTTTCCATTTAAGATAAAAGAACCATTATTCCAGCTTGACTTAACATTAATACAGTGCATGGCTAATCTATTGATTATTTTTTGGATTAACTGATTAATTGGCTGAAAAAGGTGCTTGATAGGAGAAATTTTACCAAATTTGAGCCAAGTGAAGCTAAAACTGCCACTTAAGGAGTTCTGGGTAGAAAATCTTTACAGTCAAATGGTTTTTTTTGTTTTAAATGTGTTTTTGTTTTGAGCCGTTTAGCTTAATTACTCCTTTGACAATTAGCTTTTTGAATCTGTACACTCAAGTTAACGATTAATCAGTTACTAAATTAGTTGACAATTATTTCAATAATCAATAAATCACGATTAATTTTATTAATCCAGAACTGAATGGAGTCATTTCTGAACTTTTGAGCAGAAAAATTCACACTATTCGAAACAAATCAAACCATAAAAGCTGAATTATTCTGTCTGGAATGATTGTTTTCCCCTCAGATTGGTTCAATAAATCATCATCCTGGTACTTCAGTTAGCCACTTTAAGCCCATGGTGTGTAAATCCAGTGTGTGTTGCAAAGCATACCAGCGCTGGGTCGATGAAGCTGTGCGTGGTGGACCAGGCCTGCGGCGTGATGAGGCTGTAGAGAGGGAACTGCTGCTGCGGGCTGTAAACAGGCGGGATGTAGTAGGACGTGTAGCGCTGCTGCTGCTGCTGCTGCTGCTGAGCGTAGGGGTTCACCTCCACTGGCCGGTAACCGTTCTTTGGCATGAAAGTGTTGATAGCGATTGCCTTCGCCTTTATCCTCGCCTGGCGGGGAGAAAAGTCTTAGATTTAGATAACAAGAAATATCAGTAATCACAATGAAAGTTGATTTTAACTGAATTTGACCTTGAATTGATCTGAACGGTAATTTATATCTGTATTAATTGAATTTAAGGGTGATTGGAATGAATAGGGTTTGAATTGTTCTGATGCCCTAAAACGCTGAAATGTGAAAAAACATGCAAAAAATAGGAAATGAAGAAGGAGACAAACTTTTCCACACCACTGTATGTGGACAAATTTAAATCGATGTAATATTTTATAAACCGCTGAAACTTAAAAAAAACAAAAAAACATCTGTGTTTAGATCAACTGAAAATAGAAGTACAAGCACTCCTATCTGCAGTGATTTCTCCTAACAGCATCTCTGGTTATTAAATATGGATGTTTACTGTGCTGCAAACATGCTGCATGAAAAGTTGATGAAGATCTAAAACATGTTAGCTTTTTTAAATCAAAGGATTTATTGAAGCCAGTCAGCTCACTGCTCAGTGGAGATGAATTTATTTGTAAATAAACAGAACTAATTAATAATATATCAGGACTGACATCTAAGCATCCTTTTAAATAAAAAGAAAACAACAGAAAAGCTCTAAGTGACTGTGTTCTGGTTCCACAATTAAAAACATGAAGTAATGAGTGAAAAACAGAGAGGTGACAACATCTCAGAGGCTGTAAATGGCCGGCTAGATACCTTAATTGGCTTCCCTTGGAAGGTCTTCACTTCTTCACGAAGATACTGATATGCCTTTGGAGAAAAAAATGATGGATAAAAAAATAAATCAGTTTCAGATCTTTTAGAGAGACAGACAGATGGATGGTTGCATTCCCAGTTGGTTACCTGCTGTGCATCTGCTTCTGACTCGAAGGTGATGAACCAGTTGTCGTTGTAGGCAAATTCACAGTTGATAAACTTGGGTAAGTTGTTCCCTTTGAAAAGGGCTTCCACTTCCTGGAGAAACAACGAGGGAACGTTATTCACGCCGAGGAGAACCAAAACAGAAAAACACAGTGATCCAGAGTAAAAACAATCAAGATCATAAAAATATTGTAAACAGACAGAGAGAGATCAGTGTGAATTAATGAAAATATCCTGTCAGGCTGTGTTTAATCTAGCCGACACTGACCTCTATAGGCGTGCTCTCTGGAACCTCTCGGAGGATCACGATGCAGCGGTTCTGATTGGGTCGCACCTTCTCCCCCTTCTCGTCCACCTGGACCAATGGCAACGCTGCAGGACGACATAGAGAAGTTTTTAAAAATCAATCAGTAGACATTTTTTTACATCCTCTGATGCTTTGGAATAAATGGCCTGTAGCAACAAAGTCTCTGGTTTGAATCTCAAATCTTTTCTGAGTAACTTGCATGTTCTGGTTCTCCACCTTCCTCAGTTTGATGCTTTTATCATCTAGTTTTTGTGCAAGTTTCTAGCAAATTTTCAGCAAAAACGTTCAAACATTGGCTGTAAGTTATGCTATAACTCCCACCTGCAGGTGGCAGTATTTCTACTATTACTCCGCTGTCTCAGACTCACTTGATGTTAAGTTAAAGCTCATGATTGATATGGCCAAATATCACAAAATTTCTTGCAAATATTTCTGAATATTTGCAATATTTCTTGCAAATATTTCTGAAGATCAGATAGTTTGATTACAAAATATAAATAAATAAAAGCGATCGTGAAATCCTCGAGGAACTGATTCTATTGGGTTTGGATCAATATGCTGAAAGGTCTTGTTTTTTAACACCAGATTTTTATTTTAAATGGACATGGTGTTTCTAACTATTTTGAAACAGATATTTTTTTGGTGGGAAAAAAATCTCCATCAATATTTTCTGTGGGATTATTGCCAGGAACAAATATTTTTCAGTGGCACCAGATCAAAATTCCAGGACCAAACATTTTGCTAGTGCAAAATGTTTTTTTATTTAAGGTTAAAGTCTGAGATTTTTTTTTTCACTTAAAATAATTTATTTTCTTTAAAAATATCTGATTAGTTTGTTTAAAATATTGTATGCCTAATTTATTGAAAAGAAAATTGAATCATAGAAAAATTGTTTTTAATCTGATTACTTTAATTTTGCAGATCTTGGCTCAGACATGAATGAACATGGACAGGCGGACGGCATGATAAACTTTTTAAAAAATATATTTCTTCTTTAAAAAATAAATCTTATTTAATTTTAACTCTTTTGCAGCGACAGCTCCCTCATTTAAATTAAAATTGAAATCCAAGCTGTTGGCAGGACATGATTGAGCAACAAAACAAAGCAAGTAGCTTCAAATTAGGCTGTAAATTAAGTCTGCGTTTAAATCAAATGCACCTTAATAATCAGTCCAGCTAAATCAGTGTGAACCACTTCCTGAGCGGTTGCTGCAGCTGTCTGAAGTCACGCTGTTTGTTTTAAAGCCGGTGGTTAAACATGCAGGTGAGCGATGCGACAACAGCGCTTTACTCACATCGTAAAATGTCCACTATCAGCTCCACGTCAGTGCTGAGCTTCTTGACGTGGTCCAGGTTGGCCACTGTCACGATTGGCACGTACTGGTCACTGTCCATCTGGGAGATGAGGTACATGTCACTGGCCAGGTTCTCCCTGACGGAGAGAGAGGAAACGGGTTAGGACTGAAATCAGAACGTGATGCAGGAATTCTCGGTTTCTGCATAAATCATTACCCACTATTTGATAACCAAGCAGCGCACATCTGGTTTCTGTCAAGGGTTTTGAAAAAGAAACTTAAAAATGTCATGAGGTTTACAAAATATTTTATTTTCTTAAAATGTGGAGAAATGTGAACTAGACAGTCTTAAATGTTCAACAAAATTCTTCAAATTCATTGCAGTTAATTTCATCTTTGTTTGATGCAACTTCCATAAAGTTAAACGAGTGACATTAAGAAAAGTTTTATAAAGACCAAGATTAACTGTGACAGGATGGAGGCTTAAAAAGATGGATTCAGATTGTGAATCATCAAGTAATAAAGTAATTTTTAAAGTAACTTATTACTTCTGAAATGAGTATTAGATTACTTTCTTAGAGAAGTAATCAGTAATTTCCAAATAACTAGACCAACTCGTCGTGGATGGTAAAGACGTCCAGTAGCAAGTCATTCTTCCATCGAATCTAATAACATTTTAACAATTTCAACAGGAAACTGTAGATAATGTAACTAAAAATCCTCTGATTTCACATTTTTATCCCCTTTTCTGAATGTTTAAAATATTTTTTTTTTTATTTCTTAACATAAAAATCTCACTAAAACTGTTCATATGTCATTTATTTTGATATTCCTGTCTTTTTGGACTATAAAGTCTGTTGCTTTATAGATCAGTCTACAAAGCAACAGACTGTTGTTTTATAACATGACTGTCATGACATGCTAGCAGCTCAATTTCCAGGCAGCTAAGAGGATATTTCAGAGATAAATGTCCTCTATGACACCATCAGTTGCTGCCTTGCTCTGCTAATCCACCTCATTTTCATTTGCTACTCCTCTTTGTCTGCCTGTACGATCAGAAAGCCGTTTAGAAAGAGATGTTGGAGTAGTTACTATGATTTGAAATGCTAATCAACTGCTCCCAGTTTTAAACGCAGCCTCTTGTTGCCATGGTTACGCACCACAACAACTGTCTGAAAGTAAGAAAGTAAAAACAAAAACCCTTCCAGCTGCACAGCATCCAGAACCAGAGGGAATAACTGTCCAAACATGAAACTGTCCATCCATAAACATTAGAAAAACAAAGTATACAAATAAATAAAAGTGTACAGAACAATGAGAAACGAGGAAAACAATCTAAATTTGTAAGGTTTTGACTTGTGAGCAACAGCAGTGCAGAGGCGTTTACAGGCTCTGAAACGGGCCTTTCATTGAGACCATGCCCGACGCCCACAGAGGAACAATGACAACCAGATGCCTAAACCGAGTCCGGCCTCACTGGGGGCCAAACTCAGGCCTAAATAAATAAATAACTCATAACGTTTGGTGAAAGTGCCAGCTTAGAGCTGTCATAGCAGCTTAAAGCTCTCTGACCATGAAAAAAGCTGAACATCCAGAAGGAATTTAAATGTAATTTG
This sequence comes from Alfaro cultratus, assembly GCA_903066825.1. Lineage (NCBI taxonomy): Eukaryota > Metazoa > Chordata > Actinopteri > Cyprinodontiformes > Poeciliidae > Alfaro > Alfaro cultratus. Next base: position 58,255 of record CAEFZX010021390.1, read on the forward strand.
ATGCAAATGTAGACCAGTGACAGGTATGCAAATGTTTTACTTTAGTGGGACAACTAATACCTGATGCTGAAACCAATCGAAGTGGTTATGGCGCCTGATCTTGAAAGTTTAACTGTTGAAAAATTGGCGCTTTTTATACAAGTTTATAATTTAGAAGCACGTATGGAAATGGAATAAATCTTTTTTTAAGGGTGAAAAGATCGTAATTGGTTCGTTCAGACAATCGAATGTGTCGCACATTTGGGGGGGAGGCAGATTTGGGTCGCGTTTGGCTGCTGTGTAGACAAGAGATAAGAAGTTTTTTCAGCCTTCTTAGATTAGAGAATGTGGAACCTGATGATGCAAAGATATTTCTTTTGTTTTATTATTTTTTATTCTTTTATTTTTATCCTTTTAATTTTATTTTATTGTTTTATTTTATTCATAAAAAACAGAAAATTATGGACAACCCTAACCGTCCTCTTCATGATATTGTCTTGGGAAAACAGAGTAACTTCAGTCAGAGGTTTCTTCAAATTCACTGTAATACAGACTTCTACAGAAGACATTTCCTGCCAACACCCATCACCATTTACAGTAACTCTTTGATTCTCTAGCAAAGCTTTATTAATTTTGTTAGCTATAATTTAAAACATGCACAATAATTTTCCTGTCTTTTTAGAATAAAACTATTCATGGAAAATGTTTAATAGAAGCTTCACTTGGTTATTTATCTGAGATTTTCAGATTTAAAATAAAATTTGAGTAAATACTAATTAATGCAAATATTAAGATTGTTGCAATAAACAATCAAATTATAAATTAAAATGAGCTCAATCATTTCCATTTTAATTCATATTTTTTGAAGGGCAATTTTGTTTACAGAGACTTCATATTGCATTATATTTATAGCTTTGGTTGTGCGTGGTTTTTATTTATCATATTTGGTTGTGCTTTAATTTTGGGTATTTAAACTATCTTGCAGTTCCATTGTTAAGTTTTCCTTACAAAATAAACGTTTACTGGTCTTTGAGAGGGAAAGTTGCATCATGAATATATTACTTGAACATTATCACTTATTGCAATGATTATTGGGGCAATTTACCATCCAGGAAATTTGTTATCATGACAGGCCAAGCAAAGATAAAAAGATAAAAGATAAAGCCTGTCGAGACAGCATATTTAGCTGTTATTCAGGAAATGGTATGGTATTAGTACAGATGGTATTTTAAGTTACTTTTAACACTTGAGAACATTCTGATTTGTTTCATCCTAAATCTTCCATCAAATTTGCAGAAAAGTCTGTAGTGACACTGACTTAAATCATCTTCTGTGTGGAGTTTCTGAAAGGAGGTAGAGGTAAACGGTCTGACGCAGACAGTGACGTAGATCCGTTTCTGTTTTCTGGGTTTCTGTTTGTGTTGATGCATGCAGCCGGCCAGGCGGCACGTATTGTGAGCTGCCGGCAGATGTACTCCCTGGAGGCCACAAGCAGCTGATAACCTTTACATCTCGCAGACCGCAGAGGGCCCCGGAGGGTTAACCGCCATGAGAAAAACACTGCTGTGTCGGAATGCAGTCGTGTTGTGGTGCTGGCAACACGAATCCACAGAGTTTCACAAGAAACCGACGGGATCCCGCTGTGGACAACAAAAGCTGCTGTTCTCGAGGTTCATGAATCATCCACAGCTACCGGCTCAGTGTCAAAGCTCCAACAGGAAAACAGGTGGACGACATTCAGTGATCAGTTTGTGTGGAAAGTGAGGAAAAATAGATGTTTTTAATTAGGAACATTAACCAAATTAATTACAATTTTAATTATTAGCAGGGTGTGTGATTAATTAATCATATTTTAATCAAACTTCAAACAAAATAATCAACATTTTCAAGTCAAAAACTGTTTTTGTTGCTAAATTATTGCATAAATAGACATTTGAGCTCAACAACAAATATATCTATTGTTTTAATCTGTTATTTAACCATCAGCGCGTTTTATCCATTCAGCTTTCCAGTTTTTCATGCACCTGTTTTAGAAATGTGGGCTGTGGACCCTGACGTTAGCTGCAACATGTTTAGCATTAAAATGCTGTTTTAGGCTTGAATAGCTTCACTGATCGGCCAATTCCTTTTATGGAAACAATCTGATTGGAAAAACAATCTGATTGGAAAAACAATCTGATTGTTTTTCCAATCAGATTGTTTTTCCAAATACAAATTAACCTCCAGTGGACCAAAAGAGATGGCTTTGCTGTTCACTGATGTTAGCAGGTGTCATTTGTGCGTCAGATTTATGGGCGTACCAGAAACACTGAAATAGAAAGGTTTCAGCCAGAACTTTTGTACATATATATTTAAAATAAATAAATAAATAATAATTGCAGTAAAGTTTGTAATACATTAAATTCTAAGTAATTTATTAATCCAAATTAAAGCATTAAAGTTCCTGCCCTATTAATTATGCATAACACCTGATCAAAACATATCTTCACACAACTGAGCTGCTGATGGAGGCTGTCAATATACTGGAAGACTCAGAGGAATATAAGTTTTATGAACACATATGTAATGTCTGCATCGATCTTGATGTTGACCAATAGATCTCCTTTTCTACCAGATGGGGGCCAGTGGTAAACTGGTGCTAAAGTTATCTTAGCAACGCTTCTTTCTGATTCAACCACAAGCTCTGGTACCAATAATCTGAGCTTCAACTGTTAGATTGGCCAAAGAGAAAGAATGGCTTTCACCAGGGGCTGACGAGGCCAACTAAACACTTACTAGCTCTAACACTAGTTATGGTCTAACTGGATGCATTTAACCAATAAACAGTAGAATCAATACAATTTAATATTGGAGAAACAACCTTAGCTCACCGTCTCTCATCTTCCTGTTGGGTTTTATTATCACCTGTCACAGATTTTAAGTGGGTCAACGCAGCATACAGTTTCCCTTAAAGCATATACTCTCCACAGAGCCCATAAACCCCATTTCTGACTTCATCAGTTTGGTTCATGGCCAGATTTAGACTCAAAGCTCATCAGTTCAACTGAGTTTCCCCCCAAGCAGAAGTAACTTATAGAGCTAACGGTGCTAACACGCCCGTGTGTTTTCTTCTAACAACAGGAAGTCATGGCAAGTCATCACTTAATCCAGGGTTTCACCATCTCAAAATTAAGACTTTTTAAGATCGTTATGAATGATATTTAAGACTTTCATCAAGACAGTAATGCACAAACGAAAATGTCAAATCGTATGAGTTGGCAACAGAAGGAAGCAAACTGCCGATAAATGTTCACGTAATGGACAATAAAAAGCTAATATCTTACTAGATAAATAGCCAGCTAAATAGCTACTAATATATCCTTAGACAAAACCACCTTGAGTCACAGAACGCAGTGAACTCATACTTATAGTTTTGCATAGCAGTAAAGGTCAACAAGAAAGAAAACCTCATAGTATCATATGAGATTAAATAGTCATGCTACAACAAAATTTAAGACCTCTGATTAACATATTCAAGGCCAACCGATTGTTTTTTAATGAATGTAAGACTTTTTAAGGCTGTAATTTTAGATATGTTAATTTAAGACTTTTTAAGCATGTGCAGACATCTCCACTCTAAATCCAAGCTGTGCTGGAAGTTTCCTCATTCTAAAATGGGATTATTCCTTTCCACTGTCGCCACATGCATGATCAGGAGGAATAATTGCTCGGCTTCTTCTGATAGAAAACTTTACAAATTGGCCCAATAAACTGAACCTGACTGAATTGAATTTTAACTAGGATTTTACTAGAAGGCTTACAATTAAATAGGAACCTGTTTGAATTTACACTTACCCATGATAGATGCAAAAAGCTACCTTGCAAGCTAGTAAGGGTATATTAGCAGCTAGTTACAGATAGCCCCAAGAAAAATAAACTACACAGAATATACAAGAGTAAACAGTCCTGCTACAACAATATTTAAGACCTGTGATTAACGTATTTAGGCCAACTTACATTTTTTAAATGAATTTAAGACACTTTAAGACCTTAGTTAAGAATGCACAGAAACCCAGTTTATATAACCTGTCAAGAATCAAAAGTAGTTTAAGGAGGAGAAGTTGGACTCACCGGGACAGGCAGAACTCCAGGGTCTTTTTCAGGTTCTCTCTTAAGCCCTCCTGGGTGTTGTCAGGCAGAGAATCACTGCCTGTTGATAAGATAGGAAAGAAAAATTATTTTAATAGCAAGAAATAAAAAACACATCTTTAAAAACTTGGTGCAAAACAAACAAACTGAACAAAAAGTGAGATAAATGGAGGAAAAATAGAACAATGAATATTTAATGCAGAAATAAACAAAAGGAAATTGGCAAAATCTTCCCTACTGCTGCCTTTATAAGCCTATGCAGTCATGAAGGAAACACATAATCAGTTTCTTCAGTTCAGTTAAGTTAGATTAAAGTTTGAATCTGTTGTCAATCAACGCCCAAAGTGACCTGCAGAACATTTTTGACTCTGTTTCTGTTGTGTTTATTTCAAACAGAGAGCACTTAGAGATAAAAGTCTGGTGGCGGATCCATGCTGGAGCGGATCATCAAATTTTAATGCTGCTGTGAATTAAACCTTTTAAAGTGGCCACTTGCCTCCTCAGAAAATGAAAACCAGTGGAGGGTGAGCTCTACTTGGATGAAGCCATCTCATTCCCAGAATTAAAACTCTACTGCAGGTACGGCTGAACAGGTGATTCACCTCTAATTACTTCATGATTTATCTGGCGGAGCAAAGCGGGCCGAGTCCACGTCAACAACCCGGGTCGTTTCCCTGCATAATTACCTCTTAAATCCTCACAATAATAAACACACATTCCCAGGGAGCTCACCTGCTGGTTTTAAGTCCAAACTGGTTCTACGTAAAGTAACCTGTGAAAGCCCACAAACCGCCCAGTCACTAGCCAGCCCACCTGTGTGCCCAGGCTGCCCAGGGTCGGGGTACCCTGGGTAGGCGGGCTCGGGGCCCTCCAGTGTGACGGTGGTAACCGGGGCCGGCTCTGCCAGCATTACTGGTTCTGGTGGAGGCTCATCTGGGTCAGCTAGCTCAGGCTCCTTGTAAGCTTTGTCCTCACTGGCTTCAAAGCCTGGCAATCAACAAGGGCAGTAATTATTGACAACACAGGCAATAAGATAACGATTCATCACTAGCCTGTTTGCATCTGAGCGCCATCAGCTTCACTCTGGCACATAAGCTAATTGGTCTAACCTTTGCCTAAAAAATTAAATAAAAAGATGAAAAATTACATAACGTAAGAACAAATAATACATGAGTAACATAAACAAATTAAGAGATGAAGAGATTTCCCTTGATTGATTGTGATCAGTTGAAATACTGAAAAATATTAGTTACTATTGACCATCAAATCCCTTAAAACTCCATTATCAGTCTATAAAACATACACTGAATTCACTTTAATACACTTCTTTAAACGCAATGTAGAGCTAGACAGTAAATCAGTAACAATATACAAGGCAATAGACATATGATCAATCAATAGATAATACAGCTGATAGAATATTCAATGATTTCATTGAACTCCGATCCAGAACCGCACAGCATTCTGGGAGATGTAGGCAGAGGAAATACTTCAGTCACTCTACCTCTAAACTAGGTTGGTGGCTTCAACTAGCTCTCTCACTCTTTGGTTGCCTAGCAACAACCTGTTGAGTAACTAGCGCAGCAGCAGTTTAAGGTTAACTGCTTAAAAATAAGAAACAACAGAGTGGAATAAGAATAGAAAATGTCAGGCCACTAGTTTGGCAGTATTTTAAATATTTAGAACTAAAAACTAATCAATAATCATTGATATTGACCAATATGAAACACTTATATTGTGATACATTTTCATCCACATTGTCCAGCTCTAACTCAGTCTCCCTCTGCAGAGATCTTAAATAAAACAGTCAAGGACTAAAAGGCAGCTAACTTGGGATAAGAAATCTGGTTTTGAAATCTAAGGTAACGGGCAATTAACTTGGTACCAAAAGCACATCGTCTAGGACCAGCATTTACAAAAGAAAAAAAATACGATTTTTATTATTGCTGAAACAAACATTTTCTGGGTAACGTATTTTCCGGACTATAAGCCGCTGCTTTTGTCACACGTTTTCAACCCTGCGGCTTATACAATGATGCAGCTTATTTATGCATTTTTTTCTAATGGCCGCCAGGGACGCGCGAGCAGAAAAGGTAAGAGTGAGACGGGGGAATATATGTGTCGAGGAAGACGCAAGTTTAATGTAACTTAACACGTCTCAGTGCACAGGAAGAAGATGAAGAGGCTCTCAGTGACTTTTACCAGTCCTCTTAGTGCTGTGTTACCGTGTTACTGCTGTGTTACTGCCGTGTCACAGGCTCTGTTTGGAAAGAAAAGCTAAGGTATATTATTAAAACTTTGAAAACTCTTTCTGTGTACCGTCTGTATGTTGGCACGTGCGGCTTATAGACAGGTGCGGCTTATGTATGTACAAAATGGTTTTTCCTTTTAAAATGTACTGGGTGCGGCTTATAATCAGGTGCGCTCTATAGTCCGGAAATTACGGTAGTTTAATTTTCAACATTATTATTTCCCAGACGTTTCACAAACAAGCCACATAACCTTTTTCCCATTTCTGTTTTAGACCAGTTTGGGATACCAAAACATATTAAGGAGAATAAAAGCAGCAGGATTTAATTAGAAGTTCAATCTAGACCTCTTCACTTTTAACGTGTATATGAAAAATAATCTATAAAATATTGAAACAATGCCTGTTAATTAATGAGTCTCCAACCGCATACATGAGCTCCTTCAGTCTCGATCTGCTGCATCCTAAGTGCACAAAATAGCGTAAATCATATATCCTTCCTCACAGCAGCTGCTAAGACTCTAAAACCAACAATACTCCCAACAAACTCAATAATGTTTAAATCGTTGCTGATATTTGCAGTTTTTCCGCATTTCAAACATTTCAAACATTCCACTTACAAGTAGTGCTGTTTCACTTCTCGTAAATAATCTGTTGTTTTCATGCACAAATATACAAGATCGTGTGTTACATTTTTAATTAAGCTACTCAGTTCCACATTTTTTAGACTCTGAAAATGCTACTTTTAATAACTGCACAATGTTTTCTAATGCAGTCAATTTGCCCTTCCTTTACGGTAGGCTATTTTAAGTTCCATGTTTTATATTTTTATTTTTGTGAAAATCTAAGCGCTTGTACTTGGCAGTCACTTTGCTGACAATAAACATATTTCTATTCTAATACATAAAAACATTGCAAGCCGTCTCAAACGTCATCCGCCACACAGCAGCAAAAGCAGCCCCTCACAAACAAAAATCAACCCTGGCATTAAAGTGCCACCCACATCATTTGATTGGCAGGTAATGGCTGAGGTAAATGCACTGTGCTTCCAAACAACATACTGGTTTTTACAGGTAATAAACCTGCAATTACCTGCTCTGCAGCAGCAGTTCGGCCATTAAAGGTAAATCACTGCTCATGCTTTTATAGCCCATAAAAGTGCAGCATTTAAGTTAAAAACATGCAGAAACTTTATTCTGTAAACTGAAGAAAATTATTTAAATGTCTGGAAGAGGATGATTTTTAACACAGCCACAAAAACAAGTCAATAAGTAAACAGGCAGAAGCTGAGCAACATGGAAACAATGACTTGAGTTTGCTTTATATTGGTGGCAAAGCTGTGATATCAAGATGTGGTTCAGACTCGCTTCAGTTCTTTAAATTTACTCTTTAGTTCCTTTTTGAAACCAAATCTCCAATACAAAGGTTCATGAACAGCTATTATTGTACTTTCTAAGTTTTTTAAAGACACAAACAATCACAACTACACCGTCAGTTGGATAAAATTTTTCATAAAATATCCTCGTTTGTATGAAACAAAGTGAGAGCAGAGCTAATCGATGCTTTTGGTTTCCGAACCATATCCTTGTTACTTCTGCGTCCGGATGTTAATCAGTTGCGTTCAGGGAACAGTGGCTAGAATATATTAATGCATCATATTAAATTGGGTATGAATGATTAAAGATGTGTTTCACTCATGAAAAATGTGACATGTGGCAAACAGGAGAGTAAAAATAACTTGTTGTGAATGAGCTGATAGTGTAGCTTTAATACCCATATGCAAATGAGACGTCAGAGTTTCGAGATTAAAAGAATCGCCCTCAGTGTTCAGTGACACAACTCTTAAAATGCCTCCAACTGAGACCTAAAAATAGCTCCAAGGAATCAGCCTGAAGGAAAAGTCTTTAAAAAACCTGAAGGAGGATTTTTTTTTTTTTTTTTTAACTCATCAGAAATTTTAGCCTGTTTGGGCTTAGCTATAAGATTCTGACATAAATGGTTTAGCTTGTTTCATTTCCTAACCAATCTGAAGCGGTTGCTGTAATTTCGCTTCAAAAACATTTTAGACTGCTGAACTGAAGAGCTTTTTCAGTGACAGACTGTTGCATCCTTTGTGCACAAAGGAGCGTTAAAGCAGATCCTTCCTCCCTGCAGTAATCAAACTTTTTAACCATCACTGCTACCAACAAACTCAAAGGCATCCCTGCTGGTATTTGAACAATTTGCTGTCTTTTTGCTCATATTTAAATCACATTTCTGCCGTTATTACGCATCTGTTTGTCTGCACTGCACTGATGTACTGCATTGTAAACAGTCTGTTAGCTTTTTAATGTTCAAAACACACCACATTGAGAACATAAAAAATGAAAAGGAGTCATATTTAGATCTGTCATGATAACATATTTTGCTGGACGATAAATAGTCCTAGAAGTCATCACGATAAAAAAAAAAAAATGCTGTTTTGAGAACATTTTCAAGTATTATTATGTTAATGGCAAGATCAATAAACTTTAAATTGTAATGTACATTTACTAAATTAAATATCCAAAATAAATAAACAAAACAACAAATAAACTTAACTATGAAGTCTGTGTGAACAAAATTGTTCTTCAAAAAAAGGGCTAGATGAGACTAAAGCACCAAACTGAAGAGTTTTGTCATCCAGTTTTTGGTAGAAAGAGAAAAGAGAAAAACGATAAATCATGCAAATAGAAACTATTGAGTTTGTTTTAATTTCTTAGGCAATTGATTTATTGCTTATTGAAACAGGCCTAATCCTAATGAGTTGTACATCCCTTGGATCGCGAGTATGATGTTTCTATTTCCGACAAATGCTCTATTTTAATATATTTTTAAATATATATTTTTAACACTTTTGGATGTTTTGTGTGAACTGAATTTCCCCAGTGTGGAACAATAAAGGATATTTCAATTCTATTTTACAGGAATTTGGGTATTTTCTGTCCCTTATCCCTTTGTATATATATGTTGTTTATCCTTTTTCTTAAATATGCATTTAAGGTTTTATTTTTAATTATGTCAGTTTTGGTCTTCCATATCATGGTAGCTAAAAGAGTTGATTGTAAGATTAGAAGTGGTCTGCATGTGTGTGTCCCAAATGGGCGACTGACCTTCTGGGCCGGGGTCGGCCGAACTATCGCAGCCTTCCTTCCATGGCTGCAGGGCAGCAGTGGTGGTGTCAGCAGTCCCGCTGGTGTCCAGGCTAAACATGTGGTTGGCCCATGCTTTCGCATTGGGGTTGAGGTCTGAAACCTTGGCTGATTCCTGGGAGGAAAACAACAACACAGTCTGGTCAGAGAAGCCGAGGATTCTGCAAGGATTCTCCAAGGATAAGCAACATGGATCTGTGGTTTGCCTACTCTAGTTCTCATTCTGCTTAATGGAAATGTGACCATTGAAGATTGTTTCTGAAATTAACAATAAAACGGATGTAAGGCACTCAGGAAAGTTCAGATTTGGAAATAAATTTAAAAGGAAAAACCCTCCCACAATATAAAGGAAATTGCACAAGAGCAGAGGGAACCTCAAACCACAGACGCACAAACAGCTGCTGGCTGAAACAGGAAAATCTGCATTCTAACGATGCAACTGACAATTATTTTAGTAATCAAATTATTCTGACAAGTGATCGAATCAAAAAATGGCACATTCTGATAATTTTTCATTTAAGCACTTAAGCCATTCTAATTCAAAATAGGCACATAAACAATTAAGAAAATAAACATTGCATTGCCTAATGCAATAACAGCATTCTGCTAGGGACACATAGCAAAGGATGCATCTACAGCTAAAGAAAATCCTAACATCAGAATCATCACAAAGAAGCATAACAAAATTTGTTTCAGTAGAGCTCATCCAAAGAACCAAAAAATAAAAACCAACAACATAAGGCATGAGTAGACGGCTGCCTGAGGCCGCAGCCATCATGTGAAAAGCTCAACCCTTCTGACTGACTTCACATCAATACAGTGTAGGGCTGATCTGTTGATTATTTTTTGGATTAACTTATCAATAACGGAATAGTAAAAGGTGCTTCATAAAAGTTTCTTTGGACTGAATGAAGTTCTGGGTAGAAAATATTTTCAGAAAAGGTGAGTTTTTATCTTAAATGCAAAATGTATATATTTTTTGTACAGTTTTGGTTTAACTGCTGTTGTTCTTTCAGCAAACAGCATGTACTCCAGTTAACGATTAACCAATGGAGAGCTAAATTAGTTAATGATTATTTTAACAATAGATTCATCACAATTATTTCAGGCCTACTTCATTCACAATACTTTCACCCATTTTCTCTACAAATGAAGAAGGAAACAAACATTGTGACAGACATTTATATAGTAGCTAAATACTTCACACTATTGCCATTAATGTTTCTTTTAAATACATTCCAGCTTGACTCAGGGTTTTACTGTCAGCAACCAATAGTGAATAAAACATAAATCAGAGACACGGAGGCATCATGGAGTGATTTATCGTTCACCGGCACAGGCTATTTTTCCAAGACTGTTTAGTGACAAATAATCCAACAGAGAAAAGAAACAGAGAAACTGATCAAGGAGCTGGAAGTCTTGATTCAGAGAAAATTTAACCAACCACTCTACCTGCAGACTGATCCCACGCACGTGTTACCGGACCAGAATGAAAGACCACAAAACCAGAGGCAGCTGGGTTCAAGCAAAATTCAAAATAACTTCCTTATTTTCGCAAAAAAAAAAAAGTGTGCAGTGGTTTTTGGTTTTTCCGAAAAAGAAGTTAAAGGTGAAGGCTACATGGGACTTCCTGTTTATGCAGCGCCAACATCTGCGTAGCCTGATTGATCCGCTCTAAACCAGCAGAGGGATATACGCCTAATTCTCACAAGAACAATCGCTGCAAGTCAAATATAAAGTATTCTAGTGTAATGTTGTACGAAGAAGTAAAAGACATTTATTTCTGAACATTAACTCTTATCGTTAATGTTCAGAGTAACAATTAGAGATGCACGATACATCGGCATCAACAGCTCCAGTGTTGAAGGTTTTTTAGATATTAAGGTTCATTGATTTGGAGAGATTGTATTTACATTATTATTATTATATATACTTGGAAATGGTTTCAAAACAACAATTTTATCAGTTATCGCAATAATTTCTGGAACTATTTATTGTTGAGCATAATTTGTTATCGTGACAGGCCTAATATGGGATAATATCGGTCTTAATATTGGATATCAATGTTAGCCCAAATTTTCATATTGATGCAGGCCCAGTAATAATACTGGGCAGAACTGGAGCAGAAATTGCTATGTCGTCAGACTTTTGCCGTGTCGAATCATAGTTTTTGTCACCTGGAGTTAATTACAAGCAGACAATTTGCTCCAAGCTCCAGCTATTCATCCTATCCCATTTATTTCCTCCTGCTCACTGGATGAATTTCAATATAGATTTTCACTTTAGGATCTTAAATTCAAGAGACTTTTTGCTATTCCTACTTTGTCATGGGAGGATACCTGAGTTTGACATTTCTTTTTCTTCATCAATCAATCAATTTTATTTGTGTAGCATATTTCAGCAACAAGGCAGTTCAAAGTACTTTACATCATGAAAACAAAATCATCATAAATACAAGATATAATCAACTGTGAAAATCAGTAGCAGACATTACATTTTGTGACGTGCCATCGTTAAAATCCTCAATACACATCAAATATGTTATTCAATTTTCAGTTGTTATAGTTCAAACGCAACTCTGAACAGGAGCGTTTTTAATCTCAACTTAATAAGTTAGCTCTGTTAACTGGTGGCCTAACTCAGTGTTTTAGCTGTTTTGCAGTTTTATGAAAGTTTGTTCCATATTTCAGGTGAATAGACGGACTCTTCTGCAACTTCTTGTTCGATCCTGAACTACCCTTTTCCCTCCTTTTTATCACAGAAATTAATAGAAATATTATACTGACTTAGAAACCTAAATGTTGTTTTAAAGTTGTATTTAGGTTCTAAATGAGTGAAGAACTTCTATATTGTTAGAAACCATTCACTTTTTTTTGCGTTGCAAGCGGAAATGAAAGTATTTCTGAGGGTCTTGGTGGCCTGAACCCACTGGAAATACTCACAGGATTAAAGGAGTAGTTCAGCCTGCACGCCTCGCAGGCAAACAGACCGTAACCCAGAGCCGTGGTGAGAGCCAGCGCATCATTTAACTCCTCAGGCACTGGAGGCCAGAAGCTTCCTGTAGAAGGTGGTAAAAAGCTCCACTCCATCCAATCCATGATTATAACTCAGTAAAAACACGCTCCCACATGCAGGCAGAATGAGACCTCCGATCATCCCCGTGTGATTTCGAGTTTTAGCCGAACTCCTCTGACTCCGTCTCCTCTGAGCTTCTCCGTCGATTCAACAAATCTGATGACAGCAGAGAGGCTCTGCTGCCCTGGTGGGCAAGGCTGACGTTGCACAAGCTGAGTGGCTGCCTCCTCCTGTTCAGCATCCGTGTCTGCTTTTGTTTTTGTCACCGTTGCACTGAGTCATTCTCTGGGAAAACAGCGGAGACGTCCATGGGGCTTTGAGGAGCTCACCTGAAGCCTTTGCGTACGCTAAAGCTCAACCCTCATGAGTCTTTTAATGGACTAACTCCGCTAATTAGCTGCTGGGAGTAGAACAAAACACAGTGAAACCTGTTTCCTCTTACAGGAGGAGTAACAAGTCAAAGCAAGAAACAGATTCATAGAAAGACAGACGAGTCCAACTGGAAGCTGCAACGGCAGATCCAGGCCAGGCAGACACACACACAGCAGGCTGTGCTAAAGCGTCAGCTCCTGTCCGAGTCGGCTGCCATAGTAACCCCCGGCTGACATCACCGGACGTGTTTTTTGGGGGGGCTTTTTAAACCGGGCATTGCTTGACCTTTAGAGATTTTAAATGTTCCTATTCCTCGACGAGGGTGAAAAGGTTAGCTGGCGTGATGACAGAGAGAGAGACGGTTCTGTTTTTGTTGGAGTGATTCAGAGGCGAGTTACTGCCGGTGTCATCCCAGAGCAGCTGATGAAGCATCGCCAAGAGCAGAGCAGCGACTGCAAACAGCTGAATCTGGACTAATCTGCTGGTGTGCAAACATCAGGAGCAATCAGGGGCTCGATATGAACTGAGAAACACCAGGCTAGTTATTTTTATTGCACACAATACTACGTCAAACATCTTATGGAATCAGAGTGAAAACAGTCAACTATGGCTGAAAAGATAAATTGGATTAATCGTTATTTTTCAAATAATCACCAGCTAATTTAGTAATCAACTAGAAAATATAGACTAAAAAAAAGGCAATTTGTTGAAAGACCTACATAGTCAGAGCAGTAATTAATCCAAAACTGTAAAGAAATCAAACAAAGTTTGTAGAAAAACTTTGCAAATGTTTTCTACCCAGAACTCCTGAAGTCTTATAATAATTGAGCACCTATTGATATCCAATAATTAATTCAGTATATTTTACACAATTAAAAATGATTAATTTACTTAATTTATAAATTTATTATTAATTTGCATATTTTAATGCATTTCCAATAATGTATTTAAGTCAACCACGGCGGTGGCAGCATCTTATTGTGGGACTGTTTTATCTTTCTGCAGCTGCTGCAGATGCATTTGCACAAAACGGCTGGAATAAAAAGAGAGGATGTGTGTTTGAGTCCAAACACTTGATTTTTAACTTTATTGCATTTTTCTTTTCTCCCAGTTATGTTAGTTTAGTTGTGATGTACAAATAAAAAAAGAAGTTATACCATTTTATAAATCACACTTGGAAATATTCTGTCATTTTCAAAGAAACATGACTTTTTTCTTCTCATTTTAAGTTTTGAAATAAAGAAAAACCTTTTCCTCAGACGGACATTCAGGAATAAAAATTCTTCCATTAAGACCATTTTTACCATCCGTCAAACTCTATTTTATCTACTGGCGAAAACCAAACAAACAACTGACTCACTACAGTCTTTGCCTTTCTTCATGTCTGATCTGAATTATAAATGCCTTGACTTGAACATTTGCAGCTATAAAATAGGTCAATATCCAATGCGTTCTGAACACATATGTGCTCAACTTTTGGGCAGTCAGGTTCCTTTGGCCTGGAAGAACAGATTTTAGCTGCTTAAAATGCAGACTGATATGAAACTATTGGCAGGAAATGCTAAAAGTTGAGAAAAGTACTTTCAGATAGTGCACATATTGAGGTCTACAGTTAACATTTTGAGATAAATCAATAATAAATACCATAATGATTTAGTTTAAGCTATTTTAATCAGATTCTGTGATGTAGAAATAGTTGCTGCATGTCCCTTTATTCCCAACATGGAAAGATTTTCTTCTCTGTTTGCAGTGGAGTTGGATCTCCCTGAACTGAATATGCTAAATACGCTGGAAGCAGTCATTTGGTTCACTGATTGCTTTTCCACCACCAGCAGCTTTAATGAGACCTACAGCCTGAAGCGTTACCCCACCAGACGCCATCAGGCCATATGTTTGCCCCCTTTCCATTTCCGCTGCTTCTTATCTGCTTTCCAGTCTTTATCGTGATCTTTTCTTTTCCGAATTTTGCAGCTTCCAGGGTAAAAGCACCTTCCAATGTCTGAAGGCATCACACTAAATTTTAACCCATTTAAAGCTGCAGAATTTAACTTTTATATATATGTGTTTTTACATATTTATTCATATCAGGCAGATAATTGAGCTAATTATAAACAACCAATCAGAGCCAGGAGGCAGGTCTTAGCGCTGTCAATAACATCATGTGGTGCTGCTCATTCCCCTCGTTGCAGCTAGCATAGCCTGACATTTATTACAGTAGAAAAACAGTTTTCCTGTAGCTGTAAATTGTTTTTCCACCATTAACATATTAAGCAGAGTACACAAGCCTGACTGACAGCAATAAGACCCGCCTCCTGGCTCTAATTGGTTGTTTTTAGTCGGGAACTGTGCATTTCTTTTTGCTATTGTTATTAGATGGCAATAGCAGCTTAAAGAGGATATGGCAGAGACTGATCTTTTGACAGATTGTCTCTATCTAGGCCTGTCACAATAACAAATTTTGCTGAACGATATATTGTCCCAGAAGTTATTGTGATGCAAGCGATAAAAGTGTTGTTTTCAGACCATTTTCAAGTAATATAATGCAAGAACACATTCTCAAAGATCAGTAAACTTTAAATTCTAATAAAGATTTAAGACTGGAGCTGAAAGACATTTTAAATATCCAACATATATAAACAAAACAACAAATAAAATGAATTATGAATCTCTCTAACAAAATTGTCCTTCAAAAGCCAAAAGCAGGTCTAGTTGAGACCAAAGCACCAGACTAAAGACTTTTGTCATCCAGTTTTTTTGTAGAAACAGAGAAAAATGATAAGTCATACAAATGGAAATTATTGTATTTGTTTTCATTTATCATGCAATTACTTGTATCATATACTGTCACAACATGGTGACAGTTTTAACAAATATGCAAAAACAATTTTTTAAAAGTTGCCTACTGCAGCTTTAACATCTGATCGAAAACATATTCTAAGGTAAAATCATAAATCAGACCAAATTGTTGAACTATAAACTCTATTTGGTTGTATATTGTTGGGGCTTCCCGCCCAGTGACCACATTTAGCCCAAACAGTCACTGCAGAAGTCAACCATGTGTTTCCATCAATCAACCCTGCAGGTCCAAGCAGCTCCACGGAGGAATAATACGCCATGCAAACTGTTTGAATGCCTTCAGGAGACTTTTGAGATGCCAGGCGGAAGAGTTGAAAAGTAAAACGCAGCCTGCATCACTTTGGCATGAGCGTTTTTTCAATTCTTTAAAACCTCTGGATGTTTAGGTTTCAGTTCCGCTCCCTGAATTTGGAGACAGTCTGCAGAGTCTGGATGTCTTATCTCTAGGAGCCACCGTTTCTCTTTGGAACGATTTCTCATCCTGAAGTTACATAATCTTTGTTGTGAAGCTACATGAGCAGATCAGCAACCACAGCTGATCTGTGGTCAGATCAGCTGTCAGATCACTTGTGTACACAAGTGTTTGTGTACACTTCAAAATGTGTACACAAACAGCAACTGCTGTGTTTATTATGAAACTAATTGGGTAATTTAAATCAGACTGATTTTTCCAATACTGGATATGAGATTTTAGAAAAAACTGGTGAAGTTGGTATCACAGATTCAATCATAAGACCTGAAGGCATCAGATTTTTTTAAATTGAAACTAAAATGTGTATTTTTTAAATAAATTTTGCATTTGCAGTTCATTTTACAGCAAAAACGATCTTTTGTTTCGAAAACAGATGTAAGTCAGTCTAAATTCATATCATAATTTAATTGTTGGTGGGACTCAGATTTTTTTTTATCTTGCTAATTGCAGGGTCTGTGATTAATTAATAGCTTTATAATCAAGGTATAGACAAAATAAACATTTTCAAAGCACAAACTGTTCTACAAGTAAATTATTGACTAAATAGACATATAAGCTAAAGAACAAACCAAAAAAAGATATATAATGCTTTTTATCTATTATTTAGATTAATAAACCATCAGATTGGCACATAGTTCAGTTTTCCTGTGTTCCAGGAACTCCTGGTCATTCATGGACTTTCTTTAGAAATGTAGACAGTGGATGCTAGCATCAGCGTTAGCGTCTGAGCTCCTACATGTTTAGCATTGAGATGCCATTTTAGGCTAGGATAGCTTCAATGACCGGCTAACTCCTTTTAGCAAAACGCGAACACAACAATAGTCTTTTCTAACATCCAATCAGATCAGTTTTTGAAGCAGAAATTAATCTCCAGTGAACTGAGAGTTAGCGAATGTCGCTTGTTACGGGCATACCAGAAACACGTGAATGCATCGGTTCCGGCAGGAACTTCTTTATGTAAAAAAGTGAGTTAAAATTTTAGGCGCATTAAAATCTGTGCAATTAATTACTCAAAATTAACGCAAGTGGGGTCAAATGTACATCAACAAATTACATTTTTAATAATTAAAGTAACTCGTAGTGAAACTGTATATTTTAAATACTCACATTTCTGTTTATTATGATAATTTTCTGCTATAGCTAATAAACTTGACACTTAAGATTAGAATATTAAATCAGCTTAATTAAGAAAAAATAGAGAAATGTGGTCTTAATAAAAACTGAACTGCATAGAGGTTATTTTTAACCTTACAAACGAGCCTCATCGGAATAGATATTCTAACAAATAAAAATCCTCTGCATTAATCGAAGGGCTTGAGTGTTGATGTAATAAATTTTAATAAAGTACCACATTTAACCAACATGCTACAGTTTACCTATAATGATAATAACTATTATTTTACTCAAAACTGGTGAGAAAGAGAGAAGATGGGTCAGAATTTAATCCCTGCAATGAAACCATCCATCTCCAAAAATAAAAACAGGCCACAGCTCACATTACAGAGGCAGTAAATATAAATCACTTCAACACGTAAAGCGTGTTTCTAGCCGAGGAAGCCATTTCCTCAACATCTGGGAACAAAGTGAGGGAAGTGACCGATGGCTGCAGCCATGTGTTGTTGGATCAGGGTGATGAAGTATCCACAGGTCCTGATGCAACGCTTTCTAAGAAAGGTTTCTGAAATAATAGGCTGAGGCGTCTCCTCCATCACTGTGATGAAAGACCTGGACTTACATGTGGATCAACACACTGGGCCCTTCAGACACACCCAACACACAGCCGATTTCACATGATGCACTTTTCATCAGAACTTCTTATTAAGATGCAAAAACCAGGACAAAAAAAAACATTTTCTGCTTTACAAAAACAGACACTGTTTCATTAACATTTAGAAACCTGTCCTAAACTCACGAAAGGAGAAAAGTAAAAGCAGGTTGTGGTTCTTTAGTTACAGGAGATATTTTCCTATCATTCACCAACAATTTCTTCTTCATAAAACACAATCAGTGAGGGAAATCAGCCAACAATACCATTGTCAGGCCACATGTTGGCTTATTAGATTGAGAGCAACAATTTGAGCCATAAGAGGTGGCAAAAGTCACACCACTTTGCTTAAATAGCTGCAAACCAAAACAGAAACGCTGAAAAATGGCAAAAGAAAAAACACAAAACTCACCAAATGAGAGTTCTCTTTTGCCTCTTGTACTTGCTGCACCTGTGGTTCAGCTACAACTTTCGTGTCCTGGTCAGAAGTCATGAGCCGTCTGCTTCTTGGCTCCTCAGGGAGAAGTCTCTGTGTCACCAAGTAAGCTTCAGAGGGAGCAGACAGAGACAAAAACACGTTAGCTTTGAACGCGGATGTTTAGCAAATATCAGCTGTGATGTGTGGGTGGCTGGAGCGGGTCAAAGGTCAGTGGCCGGCAGTTACTTTAAGGAGAGACAAAGATATGGTCAACAGAGGTGAATCTAACGTGAATTAGCATGGTGAACCTTTTATTTTTAAACTGTATTTCTGTTTGAGGAGCTGCAAAAAAAATTGACATTTAATTCCACAAAACATAATAAAAAAGTAAAAATAGCTTTCTCATTCTGTTTGCCGTCTTCATGTTTTGTATTAAAAGGCAAACACTGAGCATGTATTTGATTAGTAAAAGGACCAGGTGTTTTTACAGACCGACCCGGGTTATCTTTTGCCTCTTGTGAGATGGTGCTAGACGACTAGAACCACTTGACTGAACCTCTGTTGAGTTAACTCAGTTACTTTAAATATTTATGTAATCATTTATATTTTTTATTTAAAATGCATTTTGGTAGAAAACAGTTTTCATTTTGATATTAAATGGGGTTCTTTTTCCCTTTTTTTTTTAGTAAAAAACAAATAACTTTGTTGTTCTTGATTGATTTGTAACATCAATAAAAGAGGCGAATACTTTTTATAGGTCCTGTAACCATTTGCATCTCTCTAGTTTTCTCACTCTCAGCTGACAGTCTCATTTTTAACACTCGACTCCTGAGAGGTGGAAACATGTATTTTCTGCCGTTCTGCTGAAGCTGTGTGTGAAGCGCTGATAATCCGGCCCAACAATCGGTGCCTGCCTGTGACACGGGCTCTGATTGTGTTTGCAGACAAAGCAGGGAGAGAATGGCATGGCTGTAAAGCTGGTGACCTCTGAACCACACAATGACGATGATACACAGCCAGTGTGTCATTCCACAGATATGAATGAAGCTCAGAAAAAATAAAGAATTCTAAAAAAAATAAACATTTTAGGATCAAAACCTTCATGAACAGTGGAATTAAAAGCATTTTTTTAATATTTTAGAATTATATTATTTCTTTGTAATTTTTAAAATCACATCCATTGCCATCTATAATAACTCTTTGAAGAATTTGACTTAATATGAGTTACAACAACAACATTTAATATCCCTTTGGGATCAACAAAGTATTTCTGAATTTATCACCTCAAGTTTCTGCCTGAATTTATTATTTTGTTACCAATTTATGTGTATTTATATACGTTTTCCATTTTAGTCTTTAAAGTACAATAATTTGCACATAAAGTCATATATTTTTAGTCTGATAATTTAAAATATTGAATCATAATCAGTTACTCAGTACTTGAGAAGCCTTTTTGTTAAACATGATTTCCCCTTAAATAATTTCTTTTTACTTTTATTTGAGTAAAAACATGTTGAAGCAGTGATTTCCAAGACAAACCAGCTTAAAAATAATAACATAACAGAAACCCTGAACCGGGTTAAAACAAATGAACAGTAGGGCAGTGAGTCAGTCTCATTGTCTAGACAATCCTGAACCAAAACATCCTCCACCCTCCCGCTTTTTTCCACACCTTTGTTTTCCTTCTGTGTAATTTTACGGAATAATTTATGACCCCGTGGTTCACTGAAATAAATATGGCGCAAAAAGCCGCAGTGTCCACCAAGTATGTTTCCAGTCTGACTTTTTTACAGGCAAACAAGTGGTTCTGTTTCAGAGTCTTGAAACACAGATTTAATTGGCTTCTTAAGAGAGAACAGAAATCTACTGAGATCAAGAATTAAATCTGATGCGCAATAATTAATCAGAGATTCTCCAGCAGGATAACTGAGTTTGGATTTCACAGAAGCCGCATGTGAGACGAGAAAAACTAGAGAAAAAAGATATTAAAAACAGCTAAACTGTTTATTAAAGAAACAATTATCAAGGATTATAGTTAGTTCAAGCTGAATGATCTTTGGCAAAATTTGTCATTAAGATTCAGTAGAAAAAAAAAAAGTTAAAACATGTTCACTATAATAAAAAACAAAAACTCTGCGGAATAAGCATATTAATTAACAAAAGGTTGTTATGAAAAATATGTAGATTGCTTAGAATCTGATGACTTTTTAACCATTTAATTTATAACACTAAATTTTAATCTTCTGCAAATATGTTTATCAATTTTGTTTCTTTTACTTAAAATTCGGCAGAAAAAAATTAACTTTCAAAATTTTGCTTATCAAAATTTGTACAGTCAAAAGTTGCCTTGAAAGATTTGCCTTAAACACCTGCAGAAAATTGCCTTCAAACACTCAAATACAGAAATGCAACTACAAATATTTGCCTTTAAAATTTCACCTAAAATTAAAATAAGACAAAAATCATTGGCAGAAATTTGCTTTTAAAAACTCAACTGCAAAGCTTTGTAAAAATTAACTGATAAAAAGTTGCCTTTAAAAATTCACTTAAAAAAAAGAAGAAAAAAAATCACCTGTAGAAATTTGCCTTAAAAACTCAAGTGCAAAAATTCAATTACAAAAAGTTACCTTTAGAGATTCCCCTTAAAAAATAATTAATAACCAATAATGAAGCTTTCAGTAGTTAAAACAGTCTGGAGTGTCAGCAATCATGACGACCTAAAGCCAAAGCAATCTGCATTAATCGAGTCAAGCATCTCTTAACAAAAAAAATCAATAACTACATAAATTACAATAAACGTGATCAATATCAATTGATAATACATGTGATATAATATTCAATATTTAGAATATTCACTGAACTCCTATACACAGCATTCTGGGGGATGTAGGCAGAGGAAAGTCTCCCACAGTTGGCTAAGCTAGTTTGGGGGAATCAACTAACTCGCTACTCTTTGGTTGCCTAGCAACTCCCTCACTCTTTGGTTACCTAGCAACAACTTGCTGACTAACTTGTCCAGCTTCAGTTTCAGGTTGTGCCTCATAACTGCTTCAGAGTTTCAAACATCGGTGTGAAGTGAAAACTGAAGAAAACAGGAAAGGTCACACCACCAGTTTGGAAGTATTTCAGATATTTAAAACATAAAACGAATCAATAATTATAGATATCAAATGCTTATTTTGTGATATTTTGTGAATATTGGTGAATTTGTTACTATGTTGATGTTTTGCAGCAACTCTAGATTTTACCAACACAAATAATTATTATAAATGACATTTAATGAAAAGCATCGTTAATTTCAGCAGAATTAGGAAAAATTGCAGCTTTTCTACTTAAAAATAAGAGCAATATGAGTAGTTTCACAACTTATTCATCTAATGTTTCCATGACAGCAAAAATATCAAACATATTTTAGAAATCCCTAAAACCAAAAAACATATACAGTATATGTGAAAAGATTTCAAATCCATATCACCCATTCCAGACTGATACCTTGATTCTGTTGTAAACATTTTAAAAACTTATTTTACAGCCATATTTTGCATTTTAAACAGTGCCACTTTAATTTCTGGTCCAGTTCTACTTTAATATCACCTAAAATCCAAAAAGGTGGTTAAAATTGTTCGTCAGTTGTTTGAATGGGTAAACATTCAGTCAAAAAGACAATTAAAAAATCCTGACTGGTAAAATGTAAAATTATTAATATCAATGAATTATTCAAATTCATTGATAGTTAAACTACAGACAGTTCTAAGGCTAAAATTAACAATTACTAATTCAGAACTACCAGAAAAAATAACTTCAGTATGTGGCATTAAAGTGTGAAATAATTTGAATATAGATTTTTTTTTTTAATCACACAAATTTAAATATTATTATTATTATTAGTGTTTTTGTTGTTGATGCTTGTTGTTTTTAGTCAAATTAAAAAATGATTGTTCTTGCTGCTGTAATTAAATGTAAATAGATACTATATTGATGGGTTAACTAATAAATGCGTGTTTAAATGTTATATATTTGTATTAGACATGTAATACTTGTTACATAGATAAGCTTATACTTCCACCCATTCCCTTGGATTTGCAAAACAAAAGATTTGACATAATGTATTTTTGTAAATATTCAAAAAATAATAAAAACACATACAACTTTGAGACAAAAAGTATAAAGCATCCAACTTTAGGGTAGAAATAGTGAAAATGTAGCTATAAATAATGACGCCTCCCAACACAACAGCCATATTTGTTTGGATCAACTTTCCAAGTTAGCACAGCAACTTCCACCACAGACGCAATGCAGACTCTGAGCCGAGAAAGACTGCAGCTCCCGGGCTAAAGGCCACGGCCATGACCGGCCTGTGGTCGGAAGGTGGAGGGGGGAGCTACTATAAAGACCTAATCAGAGGTCGGTTCGGTCCGAATATGACCGTTTAAACACCAACATAACCCAGCTGTTAAAAAGCACTGCTGTAAAGTTAACTGAGCTAAGAAAGTAGCAACCGCGGCTAACTATAACTGGAAAGATGGCGTGATTCCGCGAAATTCCCAACCCCTCAACTGTCACAGATAACATCAATATTTAGTTATAATAACAGAAAACGTGGATGTCAATCCATTCCCACCTCCACGGGATGATAAAGGCCGTTTCTCACTCACCTGTCAACTCTCACTGCGCGGCGGTACAAACACTGACGGAGGCGGCTCTTGGTGTTGCTGGACTCGGGCCTTCACTTTGGCTTCCTTCCGGGCTTTTTACGCTGACTTATCAGCGAGCAGCCAATATGGAGCGCCTTCTCTACCGACAGCAGCTCTAAACCTCACCAAAAGGAGCATTCAGGTGTAGCTGCTAGCTGTCGGGAGCCAAATGTAGAGCAAAACGACGCCCCCGAAGCTGGAACCAAAATAGGACTGCGAGCTAACAGTTAGCTAGGTGGCTAACTATCAACTTTGTGCACTCGGGCTCAATAAATCTGGCGCCTCAAATCTCAAGCGGTGATGGATTTCTCCAGGCCAACAGCGGGCTCTGCGCAAAGAGACAGTCGAAAAGCGACCGAAAGAAGCCCTGAAGCCAAGGAGAGAGCGTCTCAAAGCTTCAAATCGATCAAACAAGCCGTTGGTGCTAAAAGATGAGGCAGAGAGGATTTTGGAATGGAGAAGTCGGCGTTTCCTTTCCCTTTCGTGTGCAGCACTAAGATCGTCTATTGGTCCGCAGAGGAGTCACTCCAACGAGTTTGGAGACAAAAAAGAACATTTCTGAGAATTAAAATGTAATTCTCATAAGACTGTGTATAGCGCTCATTTTGCATTAACACAACGAATACGTGGAAATTTCACAAGGAAAACAAAAATGGGAAAAATACTGAAGAGGATTATGGCCACTAAAATAAAAATAATTCTGACTTTAATCACAAAATTCACATTTTAATCTCAGAATTCCGAGGAAGAAAAGTCACAATTCTGACTTTAATCTCAGAATTATACACTTAATCTCAGAATTTGTTTTTTCCTCCTACTTCTGAGAAGAAAAGTCCAAATACCGATTTAATCTCAGAATTTTTAAGAAAGAAAAAAAGCTAGATTTATGAGATTAATGTGAAAATTTTGATTTTCATCTCAGACTTGTGAGGAAGAAATTTAATTTTCTAACTTTTATCTCCAAATTAAAATTTAATCTCAGAAGTTGTGTTTTTTCTCCTCAAAATTATGAGAAGGAAAATCAGAATTCTAACTTTAATCTCAGAATTCTCACTTTCATCTGTGGATTAAAAATTTAATCTGAAAATATTGTGTTTTCCCCTCAAAATTAAGAAAATTGCAATTCTGAGTGAGCCTTGAAAGAATGAATGAATGTATACATGTGTGGAAATTTCTTGTAGAAAATGAAATGTGAAAAATACTTTGGAGGATTGCAACCTTAAGGTTACTATTCCAACTTAAATCTAAGAATTAAACTCAGAATTTAGAAAAGTCAGAATTCTGAGATTACAATCAGAATTTTGACTTTTTTGACTTCAAACTTTTTTCTCACAATTCTGGGGGAAAATAAAAATCTATGTGGGGGAAATCTGTGTGTTTTCTCACACACAGATTATAAAATAATACTGACATTAATTTTTATTATTAAAGTCAGTGTTATTTTTCCTAAGAATCTTCTTCTGTAATAACAAATATAGAAATCTTTTTAACGGAAAGTGCTGGGTTCAAATGTGAAAATTAGAATTTACATGACATGATTACATCAAACCCAAACTAATCCTGTTTCAACTAAAAGTTATAAAAGTTGTTGGAAATGTGGTGCAACTAATTTTTTTTTTTTTACCAAAATAAAAGCCACAAATAGGAAAAAATAAAAAAAAATAAAAAAAAGATTTTGGAGTTATAATGTGAAAAGTCAGTGGTTCCAAATGCTACATTAAATCTGCCTCTGAAATTTTAACATGTACCTGGAAATTACCACAATCAGGTGTAGTCCGTTCTATTTGGAAGTGATTAAAGCAGAAGGTTTTACGGGGGAAGCAGGAAACAGATTTTCTCCCAATTTCATCTAATCTGAAAGAAGACTTTAGATAAAGTAGCCAAAAATTGTGCTAAAATAAGAGTATTTGTACTCAGATAAAAGTAAAAATTTACCATTCAAAAATTTACTCAAGTAAGAGCAAAATTGACAACAAAAATACTTTTAATAAACAAATGATATCATTAGAAATACAAAAAAACTGAAACATTTTGAGCAAATTGTTGTATTTTTAAGACAAAATACAATATTTTATAATTGCAAAAATTTCAAGGCTTAAAAAACTTTTCCAGATTATTATTATTATTTTTTAAATTAATAAAACTAATACTAATAGTGGGTAATGTGTTCATACATGTTAGGCCACCAGGTCAGCAGACAGAAAACAGCATCAGAACAAAGCTGGTGAAGAAACAGGAAGTCTCACTTCAACCTAAACTGTGTCTGATGCTTTTCTAGTTACCATGAAAGTGAGGCTGGTCATATATTCTTGCATTAGTCTGTCCTGTGTCCATCTATCAAAGTTTTTTATGCACATTTTGAAGTATCAAATTAGAAAAGTTTGATGGAAATGACAATATTAAAAAAAGCTTCCTCAGTTTTGCAAAAAATGTTTTTGCACACAGCGGGCCGTCCTGATTGCTTCAGACGGCCAGAGGGCGCACGCGAACTTCACTCGTGATCAACGAAGGTGGGCGGGGCTCTGGAACAGCCGCGCTCCCTGATTGGGTCATTTCTGATTGTCGCGGGTCACAACAAATCGGAGTGTTTTTTCCTTCTCTTGCGTTTTTTGTTTAGTTTAGAGCAACTCTTTAAGAAAAGTAGCATTTAAAAAAAGGCAATAGACAAATTATTGAATTTATGTCTAAAAAGTTAAAATCAGGAATTTTGAGCATTATTAAGTTTTTTAGGTCCCAAATTAATAAACGTATCGTTTAAAAACATTTAATTCTAAGATTATATGGCTAGGTCTCAATTATGTTGTTTAGTTAAAAACAAACAAACAAACAAACAAACAAATAGAATCTTTTTGAAGTTATTATTATTTTTGCTTCAGTTAACGCTTCGTAACTCTTTGATAAATGTCTTGTTTTTAAAAAAAAAATTATTGCATTTAAACCAAGAGAATAAAGAAATCCGTTATTTTGAGCATTATGACTAAGTCTATTATGTCCAACATTAGTAAGTGCATGGTCTAAAAACATTTATTTACAAGATTATATGGATAGAGTTCGATTATGTTGCTTAGTTTAACATTTTTTATTTTGTTACATGGATAATGTAATTTTTGCTGCATTAAACTGCCTCAAATCAATAAATAAATATTACTATCAGATAAAGATGAACCTGACTAAATACTATATATTATAAATTATGAAGTAAAACAATGTGAGCGAAAACATCAAACGGATTTTTAGATTTAAAACGTATTTTATTAAAATTCCTCCTGCTGTTCCTCACTCCTATCGCCAGAGGGCGATAAGGAGACAGAAAACCCTCTTCATTTATGACGTAGTTTCCGGTTCCCTTCCCTTCTTCTTGCCGTCAGTGGACCTAAACGTGTTCCGACAAAATGGCACTTTATAACTTTAAAAAGATTATGGTGGTTCCCACCGCCAAGGTAAGTTTTATTTCACTAATTTCGCAGTTTAAACCGATTTCCGCTCAAGTCGTTGTGAGAAATGATCAAAAGACAGGAAAGAAAACACGGAAGGAAAACACGTGTTTTACTGCTGCAGCCTATTGCGCTTTTAAAAAACAAACTAGGGGCCAAATTCATTTTTACAGGAGATTAGTGGTGGGAATTTAATGAAAGGCGGCCAATTTATACGTACAATTGTAGATTTATGAGGGATATTAACAACTAATTGGATATTTATGGAGGATATTAGAAAACTGGAGGTTACTGGACATTTAAACTGGAAATCGGCGGCTTGCTGGATATTTTTGGTTAAAATTAGAGAAATCCAGAGAAAGCCATTATTTATGGTCAAAATAATATAAAATTCAAGAGGTTACTGGACCATTAGATTGGCAATCTTGAGAGTTTTTTGTTGTTGAAAATAGGCCAGGAAATGGCATCTAAATGGATATTTATGGTGGAAACGATGCTAAACCAGGAGATTCCTGGGTTTTATGGCTTAAAATACACAGTTAGCTGGAAATGTTTGGCGGAGATTCTTGAAATCGACATAGAGCTGGGCATTTATGGTGGAAATGGTTGAGAAAACAGCGGGTTTCTGGAACTTTAAACTGGAAATCTGGACATTTATGGTTAAAATGAGTGAGGAAATGTCAGCTAACTGGACACTTATGGTGGAAATCAAAACGAAACGGCAGTGAACTGGACATGTTTGGTGTAAATTTTAGAAATCAACAGAAAACTGGGTATTTATGGTGGAAATTAGTGAGAAAATGGGCTTCTTGTACCTTTAAGCTGAAAATGTTCTGTTAACACTTATGATAAAAAAATTAATTAGGAAACTGGATGTCTTTGGTGAATATTGGAAAAATCAATAGCAATCCTTGTATTTATGGTGAAAATGGGAGAGAAAACTGAGTTTGCTGGACATTTAAACTGTAAAATGGCTGTTAATTTCATACTTAGGTGGGAAATCAGAAGGACAATTTTTTAATATTTTCTTTTGGTTTCTGAAAACTTGATTGACTGACTGGGCAAGGCTTTCTTTATATCAGCATTGATATAATAAAATAGTTCTTAGAGACTTTTAAATAAGAAGCAAAGAGTCTTTTTGATTAGCTTTCTTGCTGCAGAATTTGATCATGACAAAGAAAATGAAAGCAATTCATTTCTGAAGTTGAAATCTTAAAACAATGTAGGGAACAGTTTCCTAATTGCTGATCTGTTGCATGTCAGCTCAGATTTGGGATTCTTGTTGTTGTCCAGATATTTTTCCATAACTCTGTTATGTTCAGAAAATTTCTGAAAAACCAAACCGCCGGCGTTTTGTTTGCTGTCTTCTACCTGCGAGTCACGCCTTCATCTCCTTCCCCGCAGGAATTCATTGACGTCACGTTATCCAAAACTCAAAGGAAGACGCCGACGGTGATACACAAGCATTACCAGATCCACCGCATCCGGCACTTCTACATGCGGAAAGTGAAATTCACGCAGCAGAACTACCACGACCGACTCACACAGATCCTCACCGACTTCCCCAAACTCGACGTAAGACCCTAGTTTTGAGTCTTTTTGTTGTTCTGATCTGGCATCTGCAGGCTGGTTGTGATCATCTCGTATTTTTCCAGGACATCCATCCGTTTTATGCTGATCTGATGAACGTGTTGTATGATAAAGACCACTACAAATTGGCCTTAGGACAGATAAACATCGCCAGGAACCTGATCGACAAGTAAGTCCAAGAAATTACTCAAGTAAGAGTAAAAAAGTATTTGGTAAAAAGTCCATTCCATTACTGAGTAATCAATTTATTGATCATTTAATATTTAAAAATAACAAAATCAGGCAAAATAATTTTTTTCCAAATCGATTTCCTTCAATAAAAATCTTATAAGCTTTAACAAAAACTGCTGGTGTTTCTGTGTCTGGTGAAGTTTTGGTTAAAACATGTTTGTTTTTGATTCAGTGGGTAAAATCCAAAGATTTTACTCAAGTAAGAGTAGAAATATTTCATAACAAAATAATTCTAGTAAAAGTAGAAAGTACAGTGTAGCAAAAATAGTCCTAAAAGTAAATTTAAAAAAAACTTCACTTACATGGATGTAATTGAGTTACATTATTGCTCATTATTGACAGTGAAAATCTATTAAAGTCACAGATGTTGGTGATCAGTGTGTTTTGAATTTGGTTTTTGGGATTAGAAATTTCTGCAGATTCTGCTAGAGATGGATTAATATGAAACTTTGATATCTGATGTCACTATTATGGCTGACATTCGTCAATATTAGACATTCATTAGTAGAGATGTAAATCTTTCCAACTTTTGATATTCTTTTTAACTTATGTGACAAACAAAACAAGAAGGCATTTGGAGCATGTATTTAAAACAATTCTATGTGGTTCAACACTGTATTAAATCCCATCAGTCTATATTTAATCAAAAATACATTTGTGCATAAATTACCAACCTGCTGGTTCCCAAAGGCTTTTATTTTGAAGGTGTCTCTTTTTAACTCGTCCAGTGTTGCCAAAGATTACGTGCGTCTGATGAAGTACGGAGACTCCATGTACCGGTGCAAACAGCTGAAGAGAGCCGCTCTGGGTCGGATGTGCACCATCCTGAAGAGGCAGAAGTCCAGTCTGGAGTACCTGGAGCAAGGTGAGAGGCGAGCGATGACCTGCCGTCCGCTCAGGTGGATCTTTAGCTAAATCTTCTGGTTCTGATCCCAAACAGTTCGTCAGCATCTGTCCCGTCTGCCGAGCATCGACCCGAACACCAGGACCCTGCTGCTGTGTGGCTACCCCAACGTAGGCAAGTCCAGCTTCATCAACAAGGTGAGCAGCGCAGAAACGATTCATCAAAGATTTAAATAATCGTCAACTATTTTAGTAATCCATTAGTCGTTAACTGGGGTGTACAGACTCAAAATAAGGCCATCTGCTGAAAGAACAACACACTCAGAGCTATAATAAAGCTAAATATGTCCAAAAATATAAACAGTTTTAATTTAAAATAATAAATCTGTTGTACTCAAAACTCCTCAAGTGGCAGCTTTGGCTTCTGCTGGTTCAAATTCTTTAAAAGGTTATGTGGTTATTAATCAGGAAATCAAAATAATAATCAACTCATCAGCCAGAAGCTGTATTGATGATGAATCAAGTAGAAAGGCTTTAACTTTTCCAGTTCAAACTGGCAGTTTTCCCTGTTTGAGACTAATTTTTAATATTTTTGAAGGACAATTTTTGTTTTCATAGACTTCACATTTCATTATATTTATGGTTTTGTTTGTATTTGGTTCTTTTATTTATTGATTTTAATTGTTTTTTTATTTTGGATACATTATATTACTTAAAAATGTCCTCCAAACAACAATATTATAATTTTTTGCAATCATTTCAGACACATTTGAAGGATTTTTTAGCTGCGGATTCATCCTTTGCTCCAAATAATTAAGTTGTTCTCTTAGAAAATTCAATGTTACAGTATTTTAGGCTATAAAGTGTTTATCTTATTTCTTAAAAAATAATTAGATTGTTATTTTGTTTACGGTTTTATGTATTTATTGTTATATTGAATAAGCTTCAGTGATTAAATAAAATATCTGCAGAATTTGAATCAATTAATTCACAGAATAATTTATTGAGTAATCAATTAATCATCAGAGTAGTTGATTGAATAACCCATTAATGGTCAGAAATAGGCTGCTGACGCAGGAATTTTGACGACGTGTAAAATGACCTTTCCCCTCAGGTCACCAGAGCAGATGTCGACGTGCAGCCGTACGCGTTCACCACCAAGTCTCTGTTCGTGGGTCACATGGACTACAGATACCTCCGCTGGCAGGTACCACTCTGCTGCTGCAGATCGCTGCTGCAGATCGCTGCTGCAGATCGCTGCTGCAGATCGCTGCTGCAGATCGCTGCTGCAGATCGCTGCTGCAGATCGCTGCTGCTGCTGCAGAGGAGCTGAGTCACATGGTGTTTGGTTGCAGGTGGTGGACACGCCCGGCATCCTGGACCACCCTCTGGAGGAGAGGAACACCATCGAGATGCAGGCCATCACGGCTCTGGCTCACCTGCGGGCGGCGGTGCTTTACATCATGGATCCGTCGGAGCAGTGCGGACACACGCTGCAGGAGCAGCTGGAGCTCTTCAACAACATCCGGCCGCTGTTCGCCAACAAGGTGCAACCTCCACACCTGACTTATTAAAAACAAAGAGGAAAAGATTATCTGTTTTCCTGCCACCATTCTGGATATTTACTGATGAAGCAACGTGTTCTTAGTCTTTTCTTGCTCCTGTTTTACTCTTAAAATACCAAGAACCTTCCTCAGACATGAAAACAGAATAACTATAAAATAAGTTAACATCCCTTGAATTTACTCGCATTAAAACAAACTTTTATGTGTTTTCTTGGAATTTTAGAATTTTATTTTATAGTAAACAAACACAGAGAAAATGGATATGAAGTAGAAGGACAAGGATTCATCTTGTGTCCACAATTTTAACAGTGTTTTATTTTCATTCAGCCCCATTTACTCTTATACCCTCTAATAAAACACAGTCATTTGCCTTAGTAAACAGAGTCCAGCTTTGATTTATAAGTCAGTCCCTCCTGGATGTTGTGGTCTAAAATGACCAAATTATCAGCACCTTTTTCAAAAAGTTGTATATTTTTTAAGCCCTATTTTTGCCATAACTGCATCTTAAAAAAGTTTTAATTGCTGCACACAACCTTCGCCAAAAAATAAAAAGTTAACATGGTTAATATTTAAATCCCAACTTCAAAGTCCAAACCTCACACTATTTTTCAGTCTGGAAAGAAGAAAATTTATGTTGAGACGCCTTCCATCCAAGATAAAAATGTCTGCAGATGTGTAAATCTGAACCTCCAGTGACAGACGCAGTCAGGGGCTTCATGAAAATGCATGCCACACTTTTCAGACTTCTATCTGTTTTATCACATAAAAATTCCAGAAATATTTACTGTAAGGCATTGCAGTAAACGTCTGTTTTCTTCAGTGAACTTTGGCTCCCTCTAGAGGTCAGAGGGAAACCAACAAAAGATTTTCTGGCAAATTTTTCCTCATCTTTGTGTTTCTGTTTCAGAAACTCTGCTTAACTTATTCTGTTGGGAATATTTTAAAATATGAAACCTGTCTTATACTTTTACTTTTTCCTGTGACATCAAACCAAAAACATCTAATTGTTTCTCATTCCTGCAGCCTCTCATTGTTGTTGCAAACAAATGTGACGTGAAGAAGATCAGTGAGCTGTCGGAGGAGAACCAGGTCGGTTTTTATCGGTTTTTAGCTCCTCCGCTCGTCGTTTTCTGAGCCTCTCTTAGCTCAAAGTTTTATCTGCTACCAGAAAATCTTTGCGGATCTCTCCACCGAGGAAATCCCGGTCATCGAGACGAGCACGCTGACGGAGGAGGGCGTCATCAAGGTGAAAACTGAGGTGAGAGCCGACAGCAGGCGGGCTTGTTCTGACGCTCTGGTGGGATTATCATCGGGTCTTTTTTAACTCCGCTGCTTTCCTCAGGCCTGTGACCGACTCCTGGCTCAACGCGTCAACACCAAGATAAAGGGCAAGAAGGTCCATGACGTCCTCAACAGGCTCCACCTGGCCATGCCTTCCAAGAGGGACGAGAAGGTCGGTTAGGCCTGGAGCTGTCAAAAATTAATCTGAACATTTTAATCTAGCAACATTTCTGAATTGATGTTTAAAACAAGATGGCTTCCTTTAAACCTTCCTGAATATTAAAACCTGAAAATCTTCAGAAATGTTTGACTTGAGACAATAAAACATTTTCTTGAACATTTTTTTAAAAATGTAAAGATATTTGCATTTTCTCATATGGGCAGTTGCCCAGGGCGGCATCAAAGAAGGGGTGGGGCACCCAAGAACTAGAAAATATAATTTATTTTATCCGTCAGTCGTCCCCCGAAGAAGTTTGCTGCTACTTGCATTCCAGTAGTGAAGTAGGTTTCCCTTAGTTTACATGACCTGCTTTCTGCTACAAAAAATCCAAAAATTGTTTATATTTTGATTAATGGTGATAAATCACAGAGCTAGAGAGTGATTAGTCTGATTAAGTTTGTTTTAATTGATTGACATCACTAGTTGAAGCCCAACAGCATCTCTGAGGAGTTCAGGTTAAAAATGGGGTTCTGATGTTTCCCAGGAGAGACCGCCGTTCATCCCAGAAGGAGCAATGAACCGGAGGAAAGCCATGGAGGTCGACACACCCAAACGCAAACTGGTACGTAAACATTACAGCGACACCCTCACCTGCAAAAGTAGCTTACAGTTTATATTATCTTCTCACTTTACACTTCAGTTACTCAGATGCTTATTGAATTCAGAACTGGATACTTGGACTGAATTTTGGTAAATTCTTTACTTTCTTATCTGACTCCTTTGTTTTCCTCTTCAGGCTTTTTGCCCTGAGAATTTTAGTCTGAGCCATTTAACAGAAAATATCTAAAAAATCCAAAAAAAAAAATTCTCCACAATCCATGATTTATTAACTGTAAACAACAAAATAGTATTATCTCAAAAAATCAGCTGCAAACACATCAGCAGCTTTGCAGTGCAGCTTAAATTAAAAGGTCCATTTAGTTCATCTATCAGCATGCTGAAAGAAAATTTGTATTCACTGTTAAAGATATTTGCATTTTTAAGCAATAAATAAAACGTCATAAAAATAATATCTTAACATGATTTTAGAAAAAAAGTTATTTGTCTTTCTTTAATTTCTATTTGCAGAAATAAATGTGGAACAACAAATTAATCTGAAATAAATGGTAACCTGTAATTGTTCAACATTTATTTTTTGCTCAATTCTTCTTCATAAATCTGAGCACAGTAATAAAAGTAAAGCTGCATTTGTTCATGAATTGTCTTTATAATGTCTGCATAGATTCACCAACCAGCCATCTCCTGCACTCAGATTAAAAATATCATCCCTGAAAGTTCATGCAAATCATGGATTATTGCAGATTAAACAGCAAAAGTTTGGTTTTTATACAACAAAAGAAATTTCAGTCTGTTTGATGGAGCTTTTTGGGTGAAAGGTTTATGAACATATTGTGATTTAGAAGCAGATTTATTAAGTGGATCTTAAACCTTTCATGTTTCAGGAGAGAGACCTGGAGATGGAGCTCGGTGACGATTACGTTCTGGACCTGCAGAGTGAGAAAACTTGCACTTCTCATAAACTTAGTAGTGGCAACAGGCTCCACCTGACCATGCTGCTTTTTTTCCTATGTTTTACTGATTATTCTAATTATTTTAAAGAATATTGGGATCTGATGAACGAGGATGAGAAGCACGATAAGATCCCTGAAGTGTGGGAAGGCCACAACGTTGCAGATTACATCGACCCCGACATCATGAGGGTAAGTCTCTAAAAAGTTCCTCTTTCTGATGGTTATTTAATTCTTGGACTTATACCTGGGATACACAATTTTCACACTATTTAGACATTAGCAGCAGCTTAAGTTTGGATTTTTACTAGATTCTTAGTCGGCTCAGACTTTAAAACCCAAACTGGACTCATATTTTTAACTGTCGACTGACATTGATCAAATTTCCGTTTTGCGTTGCAGAAACTGGAGGATCTGGAGAAGGAGGAGGAGCTGAAGGAGCGAGCCGGGGAGTACGAGTCGGACGAGGAGAGCGAGGACGAGGAGATGCAGGAGATCCGCACCCTGGCCAAGCAGATCCGGGAGAAGAAGCAGCTCCTGGTGCTGGAGTCCAAGGAAAAGGACGTCCACGGGCCGCGCATGCCCAGGACCGCCACCAAGGTGGGAGGAGGGTCTCCATGGCAACGGCTGCCGCTACCTGGGACGAGAGACGCTTTGTCTCTTCGAAATATTTAAATAATTCGCATGTTTGTTTTTGTTTCTGCAAAGGTTGAGAAGAAGAAGCTGGAGAAGGAGATGAGTAACCTCGGTCTGGACATGAACGACAAGAATGATGTAAGTTCTTCATTTAAAAAAATGTATTATGGGATAAAATAAATTATTTCATCCTTTTTTACACAGGAATTAAAAATTAAAACAACTGTTGAAAGAAAAGAACCGCAAATGATTCCGAAAGAATAGGAATATTCTTATTCTATTCAAAAGACAAAAAGAAATTATGCTTAAGTAAAAATATTACATCCTGCAGTTTGAAATGATGGTGGATATGTTTGGGGGTTTTTATTATTAAATCTTGTAATAAATGCTAAAAAAGCCTGTTAAAAATAAATTTTAGGTTATTTTCTTACCCGGAAAAATGTAGAAAAATCCAACTTTTGCTTTTTCTATATTTATTCAACAAGAAAAAGAATTATAAATTACTTCTATTAAAGCTATCAGCAGTCTATCTGGATTTTTTGCCTTTAATAAATGAAATGAAAATAGAAGTTGGATTTTTCTGAATGTTTTTCAGTGCAATGAATTTTCCACATTCATTGAATACGTTAAAAAAAATTACCTAACATTGTGAAAACAAGAAAAAAAAACAGAACAAAGAAAGCATAGCATTTGGTACATGTATAGCTTTTAAACAAACACATTTTAAGCTGTTTATTTGACGTAGAATTATAATGTTTCATTGCATATTGTTGTTTATTTGATTTTGCATGCTGATGACGAACATGTATAAGCAATTTAAACATTTTTTTGGCCGTTATATTTTCAGAGCCACTACGCTCTGCAGGCCCGGCGCTCACGCAGCGTCACCAGGAAACGCAAACGTGAAGCTTCGGCGCCTCCGACCTCCAAAACCCGCAGCCAGAGCGCTTCCCGTCCTCCACGAGACCAGTCGGGCTTGCGGGACGTCAAGGTGCGTGACGATGCGTTTATTACCTCATCCTGTATCAGCTTATTCTTTTATTGTCTGAAAGTTAAAATCGACTGTTGGCTTCGTGTCGGGTGTTTTCTAGATGGTGAAGAAGGCGAAGAAGATGATGAAGAACTCCCAGAGAGACATGAACCGCCAGGCCCGGAAAGGAGAGTCCGACAGACACGTGTTCGACCTCAAACCCAAACACCTGCTGTCCGGGAAGAGGAAGTCAGGCACCAAAGATCGCAGATAAAAAACTGATTTTTCTGGACTGAAATAAAATAACCCAACTATATTAGCCATATTTTTAGGATGGAAACAGAGACTCAGAAACAGAAATGAAATGATCAGAGTTAGTCACTGATTTCAGACATCATTGAGTTGCTGAATTGTTGTCCAAAATAACCTCTTGGTTTGTTTGTGGCTCTTCGGATAAAGTGCTGATGATGTTTTCTGTACGGTCTTCTCTTGTTAAATACTCCGTAACAAGGAAGCCAAATAAACAAATACCTGAACGAAGCCATGTTTAGGTTTCATACCTCTGCAAACGTCAATTAAAACAGCTCAAAACAGATCTCAATGTAAACAAACATCACCGCACACCTCACCACTGACTCACTACCTTAGTACATGTGCTGCTTTGTCTTTAGAGGAAAACTTTGTTTCCCAGCTCGTTTGTGCACCTAAAGAAAAGGATAGCTTCACTATATTTGATGTATTTTTTAAAGTTATGAGATACAGTTGTAATTATCGCTTCGTAGAGTTTAATCTCATAAGACTTTGAATTGTAAAATCATGGAATTGAATTATAATTATGACTTTAAAAAGCAAAACTGAATCATTTTTCACTTTTTATATTATAATTATGACTTTCAATCAAAATAATATTGTCTTTGAAACAATTACTTTAGCCAGGGTTGGATTACAAGTATGTGGGTCCTTTTCTCCATTAAGAAAAGATTATTTTACTTCTGTAAATTACAGTAAATTAACTGGTAATCCTATACATCACCAGGTATGAGTCGATGCATGTTAGGTTTAATTCATCCACTAGCCAATCACTCAATCTTTTTCCCTAAGAAATGCACCATAACTTAATTTTCCAAATACTTGAATATTGTTTATATTTGTAAAAATCATAAAATATTAATACAACTCACCGAATTTTGACCGTATGAGTTTTATATGAATTCCTATGTTTGCAAAACATAGGTTTGATATGTTCCCTAGACAATGTTGTTCCCAAAGAAATGTAATTTACCTGTGTAATTTTTCAAATACTTGAATATTGCTTGTATTTGTAAATAAACACACAACATATTAATGCAACTCACTGAATTTTGATCCTATGAGTTTTACATAATGTACGTTTGCATCTATATATATATATAAAATAGAAGATAAAAACCTTTTGGGGTGCCCCCCCAAAATTGGAGCCCTGGGCTACTGCCCTAGTAAGAATTATAATTATCACGGATTTATTTTAGGAGTATTTTTTCCATATATTGATTTTAGGGATTCCAAAAAAATACACTTCTTACATTTTTAGAATGTATATTCTAAAAAAATACATTTGTATTTATGTAGAAATGCATAAATGTATTTATACATAGATGTATAAATACATTTGTGTATTTACGTAGAAATAGATAAATGTATCTATACATTTATAAATACATGTATTTATAAATGTATAAATACCTTTACGTATTTATAAATCAGAAAACAATTTGCGTTTTTCTGATTTAAATGTTCGTGCTTTTATTGTGAAAAGCTCCGGGCCGGAATTGGCTTCGTTACCGTTTCTCACGTACTTGTAACGGTTCTGTGAAGCTTTCAACACGGATTTAAATCGCAAACCTTTAGCACAAATAAAAACAATGACAAACGGAACAAAAGCAGGAGCCACACCCCGGAGCAAAAAGCAGCATTAGGGACTTTCCGGTAAGTTTGCTGCAGTGTTTTGACCGGTCGTCTTTTTCCGTTAGCCTATTAGCTGCTAATAGGGGGAGGATAAGGCTAGCTTGACTTAACGTGTTAAGAGTCCAGAGAAATGGCTCTGTTTTTAACTTCAGCTGCGTCTCAAACGTATCTTATTTTACACTAGTGACATATTTCCAGCATTTAGCGTGTTGCGTTTTAATTTTTGTTACGTGAACAAAAGGAGCCGAGCAGACTGTCTGATGAGCCAGACAAAGATGTTTTATTCTGCTGGAGAAGAGAGGAGCAGTGTCTGCTGGAAAACTGGAGACAGAAGGACAGATGTTTCATTTCTGAGTGTCCTCAGACCTTCTGTTAGATCAAGGGCAAATAAAAAGCATCGAGTCAGCTGGTTTAGCTTTAAATCTGCCATCAACATCCTTAGACTTTCCCCAGAAATGAGAGACAATAAAGGGCGTGTTGATCAATCTTTGACTAATCATCCAGCCAGTTCTTACAAAAAAGGCTGTGCAGTAAAAAAGAGCTTTATTGATTATTTCCTGTCATATAAAAGCTAAAATAAGAAGGCAGTTGCAACAATTTTATGTAAAAATATGAACTACTTTGAAGCGAAGCATAGAAAAGTTTAATTATTTCAGAAAATCAAACACATTATATAGATTAATTACACACAAACTGACGTGTGTAGGCCTTTATTTATATAAATTATGATGATTTTCCAATTAAAATGGATGAAAACATAATTTTAAAATTTAAAATGTTACACAAGAACAATAAAAACATAATTTCAAATACAGAATGTGTGTTTAATACCTGTTTAAAGTTTTATTTTTCTCAAATATTTGTCACATATTCTAATTTATTGAATATGACAATATCCTTCATCTACAATATTCCACATTTAAATTGTGTTTCTTTTCTTTTTTTCTACCATCATGACATTCAAAACAGTTTATTTTAGCTCCAGTATCTCAACTAATATTTACTGTGGGCATAAAAGGACAACAAGGTGTCAGATTTTATTGCCAGATTAGCTTGATATGAAAGCCAAACATGCAAACAATTGCTGCTTCCTGGAGTTTTGTTTACAGCGCTATAATATATTGAATTACAGTTGTTGTTGCTGCAGCATCAATATCAGCTTATTAGATGCAATATTTGGTTGGTGATTATACTTCTAGTGCTAAATCACCCCAGATGTTATTGCAATTAATAATAATATTGTTATTTTGAGACCATTTTCAAGTAATATAATGGAAACACAAAAAATATCAAATATTTTTGGTCTAGTGTATATTGCAAATATCTTAGTTAACTTGAAATAAGACAAAATAAACGTACCAGTTACTTGTCAGAAGGTTTTAGGAGCTTGTTTATAGTCAATAATTCTTTAATGTTGATGAAAAACTACTAATTCCACTGGTAGATTATTTCTCTTATGACATGACATTTTTACCACCTTATAAGTGAAATAATCTTCCAATAGAACCAGAACTCTTTCATTAATATTAAGGAATTATTGGCTAAAACAGGATTCCTGAAAAGTTACTTAAAACCAGAGCTGAGTAGTTACTAGTTACTCAGTAACATTTACTTGAGTTACTTTTTTAAACAAAATTTACTTTTAGGAGTATTTTTGCTTCGCTGTACTTTCTTCCTGTCCTTAAAATACCATAAGTTCCACTTAATTTTATATTATAGTCCATCTAATTTTTAAATATTGATTGATTGATGATAAATAATATTAATGTGCAAAAGAACAAACAGACTTCAGATGGGCTGTAATAAATAAAAAAAGAATAAATATAATTTCATTTTTAAAGTTGACATAAAAAAATGATTCTGCAGATATTTTTCATGTTTCGGTCTCATAATATTTCTGCTTTGTCATTTAGTCTCTTTTGTTTCTACCTTATGCTTCCCACTGACTAAATACGCTCTCCAATCCTGTTTTCACGCTCTGTTCATCTCGCCGGTTAACACCTTCACACCAGCCAGGCTGCCAAGTCCAATCCGCCTCTCTGCGTTCCTTCAGAGCGCCGAACGTCAGAGCCATGCCGGTGGAGAATAGCAGCAGCTCTGGCTCCCGCCAGGCCAAGCAGAAGAGGAAGTCCCACAGCCTGTCCATCCGCCGGACCAACAGCACGGAGCAGGACCGCTCGGGCCTGCAGAGGGATCTGCTGGAGGGACAGGTGATCACACTCCCACGCCTCAGAAACCTCCTGCTGTTCCTGTTTAAATGTCAAACTGCTGCCTGTGGCTGTTAGCCCGCCGTCCTGCTGGCTGCACCCGTAAGCCTAAGCCAATTAGCTTTTAATGCAGCTGTTTAGAGGACATTATTGCTGGCTTAAGCATGCCACAATTACTGTATTATTGATGTAAGGTTATTTTCATTTAGCTGGGAACAGCTGGATTAGGAGAATCGCTTGGATAGAGGCTGGTTTTGCTTCAGTTTGACAGGAATTAAAGCTGTTGGATGCAGAATAAATCAAATTTATCTATATTTACCTTCAGAACGCAGTAAAGCAGTGAGAAAGAAAGAGTCATGCTAGTGTTGAAAAGGGGAGAGTAACTTCTCTATGTGAATTTGTTTGACACATTAATTTGTCAGCT
Source organism: Alfaro cultratus (assembly GCA_903066825.1). Lineage (NCBI taxonomy): Eukaryota > Metazoa > Chordata > Actinopteri > Cyprinodontiformes > Poeciliidae > Alfaro > Alfaro cultratus. Next base: position 98,285 of record CAEFZX010021390.1, read on the forward strand.
GTTTTCTTTTATTAGGCAGGAATGTTGTTTTATGCTGTTGTGGGAGCAAAAAACAAATCTTTGAGTTTAACTGGAGCATTTTATTAAACTTGATGACCAGGTCTGTTGCAATCAGCAATAAATCAATCACATGATCAATTAAAACAAGCGCAGTAATTTCTATTTGTATGATTTATTGTTTTTTTCTTTTTCTTCCAAAAACTGTCTGATAAAAGTCTTCAGTTTGGTGCTTTGGTCTCAACTAGCTGTTATTTTGAAGGACAGTTTAGTTTACAGAGACTTCATGATTAATTTCATCTGTTGTTTCTGTTGTTTTGTTTATTTTGTTTGGATATTTAAAATGTCTTCCAGTTCCAGCGTTAGTTCATTAGAATTTAAAGTTTATTAATCTTTGAGAATGTGTTCTTGCCTCTTTCTGTTATTATCATTATGAATTACTTGAAAACTGTCTCAAAACAACAATCACTTGATTTATTTATTGTTCCATTGATTGACTTTCTAGTGACACAATCATTTAGATAATATTTGCCTTAAAGGGGCAAATCTCTCCAACTTTCATAGTCTTTTTTAATGCATTTTATGACAATGTAATTGGTTTTTGCCCTGCTAATTATCAGCCAGAGTCAATCATGCTGATTGATCAGGGTTTTGATAAAGTCTATTTTGGAGTTTGTTTGTTTTTCCAAACCGAAGGCAGGTCCACTCTGTTGGGTAGTTGGACTCTTTAACTTTGCATAAAATAGATTTATTTTTAGATTCAGATATTTGGTTAAAAGCTTTAAAAAGTTTCTCTCACAGTTAAATTTTTTTCATTTCTTTATTTTTCCTGCATCATCACGTAACTCAAACAGTTTTTTTGTTTCTGGAACTGGAAAACAGCACTATCAAGATTAATATTTTTATTTTGCAATATTTTTAATACACAGAAGCAGTTTTAGACTTTTAGTGTCTCAGTTTATTGTGTAATATCCGTCTTACTGGTTTAATGGGAAAACTGAACATCAAGAGGCTGCAGTTGTCTTTATTATAATGGCTTCCAGTTATTTACCAGTGGGAGGTTAAAACTGAACACCTGATATTATTTTAGCTTTGAATAAACATATTTTTGTGGGAGTTTTTTGTGTAATAGAGCCATAATTTGAGATTCCGGAGACACAGGAGATTAATATTTTAGGACTTGAACCCCTGTAAGCGTTTGTTGTGATCTTTTCCTCTCGACTTTTTTTTTTTCACTCTGGTCCCTTCTGGTTTCAGTCCTCTGATAATCTGGACTCCTTTGGGAGAATGGAGGTAAGTTGCAGTAGCCAACAGCCCTGATAGTTTAGGGCAGGTTGTTAGAGCTGAGAGATTAGGTGTTGTGTCTCTGAAGTGATTCTGGCAGTTATTTAGTAAGTAGTTCTGGTAAATCCAGTTCTGTGATGTTGGTGTTTAAAAGGAGAAAAATACCAACGTTTCCTCTTAACTTTATAATTTGGTCCATCTGAAAATGTAATTTTTAAATATTAAGTGATTGATAATTTGATCAGTTACTCAGTACTTGAGTAAACTTTTCACAAAATGCTTTTTTATTCTTTCTTGAGTAACTTGTTGGACGGCTACCTTTTATATTATCTGAATAAAAATAGTAGTGCTACTATGTCCACCTCTGCATATGATAGATAGATAGATAGATAGATAGATAGATAGATAGATAGATAGATAGATAGATAGATAGATAGATAGATAGATAGATTGATTGATTGATTGATTGATTGATTGATTGATTGATTGATTGATTTTAGCAGGCAATGTATTTTGATTTGTGGCTAAGGATAAAAGCATCATCACCTTTTCTTTTTCTAGTTTGCAACCAAACATTTAAATTAAGTGTTTGTAATTATTAATACTCACACCAGTTATCAGATTAGTCCTGGTAAGGAGCTTTCTTGTTTCTCTACTGTTTATGAATATTTACACCATCCTCCTTTTGGAAATGATGATCTTTGTTTCGGTCAATTGTCAGTATATTGTTCCTGTTTTATGTTCAATATAGGGAGTTTCATATTGCCTTTTTCAAAATGATTATAACTAAAAATAAATCAAAGTTATTGAATGCAGGGCTTGATAAATCTGCTCCATCATTGCTTTCTTTTGTAAATTATTCTCATAATCACGTCTCATTTGATAGCACGCCGCTGCGCCGTGATTCCTGCCAAGCCTTTCATTTCTGCCCAGAGTTTGTGCCGTGGCACTGAGCTCTCCGCCGTCGGCTTCAGGCTCGTCACACTCGACTGGTTTTCTTTGAAAACGTCGCAGCGAGAATCAGTTCAGCTGAAACAGAGATCTGCTCTCTGCTTCGCCAAGAAAATGCAGCTGTGTTGTTCCTGCTGAGCTGCAGCTGGAAAAGATGCAGGGTTTAATCTGTGCTCATGATTTAAGCTGCTAAAACAGATTGAGGGATAATTCATGTTAAAGACGAAAAGTTATATAAATCTGTGTTTGGATAGAGGTGAAAACTGGCAGAGAGACTGAGAGAAACTACTTTTACATCAGACTCAAAACATTTTTATAACATGAGCTCATAATGGTTGTGAACCAGCAAGTCTAAGCTTGATTTGATTTTATATTCTGTGAAGGAAACAAATCTGCTCTGTTCATTTTGATTTCCTTCCTTCCTCAGATACCATAATTTATTTTACATTAACATAATTTCTTCCTGGATCTGGATTTTCTGTTTTCAGCAGGTGTTTGATTAATTTTGGAGGTCTTATGGACATGTTTGAAATTGAGCTGCAATTAAGAGTTTTGCACAACTTTTAAATGATTTTTTCAACCAGTCTTGCAATGCAGTTGAAGCCATATATTTACATACACAGACACATTTTTTTCAGACCAAACTTCTCTCATTTTAGGTCAATTAGAATCACCAAAATTATCTCTATTTGTTTAATGCCAGAAAACTTAGCAAGAAGGTTTTTTACATTTCTTTTCGAATTCAGAAGATTACAATATCAGGGATAATTCTCTTAACTGGATGACTTGGGCCGAACCTTTTGGGCTCACCCAGCTTTCTGGAATTTATAAAATAATAATTTTAGTTATTCTAAATGACCTAACAAGAAGAGACATTTTGTCTGATTTAACTTCAGACAGTGAGGAACAAAATGTCTTTTTATTTGGTTCCAGTTGTACTTATATTAGCATTTCCTTCGCCTTGCAGGACTCCAAACTGCCTCTGTCCCTGAGGACCAACCTGTTGGATCTGTTCAATCAGATCGAGAGAGAGTTCGAAAACCTTTACCTGGAAAATATCGAACGTAAGTTTTCCAAAACTGCTGGAAGATTTTTGTCTGATTGTAATATTTTCAAAGTGTTTTCTAATATATTAGTTGTAGATTTTGTCTCTAAAGTCTCCAAGCAGCTCCTAAATCTGTTATGTAACTCAACATCAGTGGGACGGTTTGGATAATCAGAAGAAGCTCTAGTTGTTGTTAGCTTAGCTTAGGTTCTGAGCTAAGCTAACAATTTATTGTCAATTCTCTTCAATAAAAATAATAATTTAGCCACAAAATGAGCAGCTCTCCAATGCAGAGGTTTAAAACATATCTTGATATAAGTTTAATTTGAAATCCAACTTTAAATGAAATGAAAATGGTTCCATGTAATGCAGGTAAGCTAATGACTTCTGATAACTACTCAACAGAATAAATCTGAGCTTTGCCTTCAAGCTAGCTCCACTGAAAGTAATCAATTTGACTTTTTTATTTATTTCTCCTGCTACAGTTTTATAGTTGCAGTTGTTTGAAAATAATTTCTATAAACTACTTGAAGGTTTGTTAGATGGAAAAGCTTCACACTCTAGTTTTTTAAGGTAAATTTTTTAATGAACTGAAATTAAATGTTTTAGATTTGACCTAACTTGTCCAGAGCTTTTCTAAATAGATTCTTAATCACCGTGAATAAAGATCTATTTGTGACCTGGTGCAAACACCAACACTTTCCAGGACCTCCTTCTGTAGCCACTGAAACTGCTAACCGAAGCATCCTGTGACTTTCAGTCCGCAGAGAAATCGAATCCCTGAACGATCGCTTGACTGCAGACGGACAAGCGGTCGAAGGAGCAGATTTAGCAAAAGGAGCTCTGAAAACGAAAGGTGAGTCATTTTATCAGACATATTTAATGAACGTATAAAAATGCACAAAACCTTTAATTTTATCCCCATCTTATAATAAACTAGGCTAAACCTTTCCTGTTTAAGATCATTTTTGTTTGCTAGGTGCAATAACAATTATATACTAATTTTGTTTTCAATATCGCAGTTTAGTTCAGGTTTTTGTCTTTTATTGACTTGTGAAAGATGAGATGAGTTTGCAGCTTGCGGCTGAATCTCCTCTGATTTCTTTGTCTTTATCTGTTTTGATGCATAGCGAGCCACAGCACCAGCCAGCTGTCTCAGAAACTGAAAACAACCTACAAGGCCTCCACAAGCAAGGTAGACTTCACTGTCAATGGATTTAATTTTTCATTTCCTGTTATTGCTCTGTTAACTCAATAAATAAGGTTAAATAAAATGTTATTTAATTTTGATATGGACTGTGCATTCTTGAGTGAAATATGAATTGATGTGTGAATGTTAAAGAGAGGAACTGCTGTCTTTTCACCCTTTTTTCACTCATAGCCGCGTTCAAATTCTTGCCATGCCAGAGTAGTAGGCGGATCCCGCAACTTCAACTCCAACTTCAGTTGGGAGTTGTGGGGTGGAGACTCATGGGTAACTTGTAAAATTTCTCCCCCCTTGTGTGCCAATATGCATGAACAGCCCAGCCAGGGGGTCGACACTTCCTCCCCACGAGACTTGGTCATTCAAATGTAGGAGTTTGAGCTTTTCTCTCAGTTTCTGCGTGAGATAAAACTCCTCTTATCTCACTAACAGGCTTGTTTTCAGTTGCATCTCTTTGGCTTTGATTTAGCTTCTTTTTGGCATTCACATAATGGTACACTGTGGAGACGTCTTTAGCATAAAGCAGCTGTTATTTGCAAACGCTTTTTACGCCAAAAGTAGGAGATTCACCCAGAAGGGGGATTCAGATGCTGACTTAGACTGTTGCTCAGTTGTAATCCAGTGTGCAGTCTGCTCAGCCCGTCATGTTTCACCGGATAGAACGTTTTGGCGCTAGGATGAGGTGTTCTTTTTTATTTTATTTTATTTTTATGTCCGTATCTGAATTTGTTTATTTCGCAAAACTGCAATTGAAACACTTTTTCTGTATCACATGATCAACAACCGGATGTTTCTGTTGGTGGAAACCACAAAGAAGACGACAGGAAGTGTTTGATGATGTACAAACGTAGTCACATGATTTTTATTGTGTTTCTTATTTAATGGAAACACCACAGTTGCGATATTGCGTTATTTTGACATTAGTGGAATATTGACAGTGTTTTCCACACATTTGTAATGAAAACTCAGATACTGTGTAATTTGCTTCATCCACAGAACAGGACAGGTTTGGGTTCAGGAAAAAGGCAGCTAGCACCTGTGCAGACCACACACATCCTGGACATAAACTGTTTATACTGTCCTGACAATGCTACAAAGTCAGTGGCAAACACCCTAGAGCTGTTTTAAAATACTCTCTCCGAGTGCCACATGTGGCAAACACACATCCTGGTGACTAAAGGGAGAACCGGTAGCAGAAAAAAGCAGTCAGATCTATCCAGAGTCCAGCTGACGGCTCTGCAGCTCTGCCACGTTCTGTGCATCCTCACTCACTCAGAAAACCTCCCCAGACCGTGCAGGGACCGTTTACATCTCGTCTGGATCCGTTTATTTTCCGACAGACTTCACATCCTGCTCTCTGCTCTGCGTTTGGGTTTGAATCAGTGTTTGGCTGCAGCAGACTGCACACCTCAAACTGCAAAAACACAAAATCTTAACAAGTATTTTTGTTTAGTTTCTTGTGCAAATATTTTAATACACTTGAAATAACACAAAACTTACTTATACATACTGTTTCAGCAGAAAATAGGAGCTTGTTATAAGTCAATAATTTCTTAATTTTGCTGAAAAAGTTCTAGTTCCATTGGCAGATTATTTTGCTCATAACACAAGAAAATGTCTTTCTGTAAGTGAAATAATCTGCCAATGAAACAAGCACTTTTTCAGCAAAATTAAGAAATTATTGACTTAAAACAAGCTCCTGTTTGTTGCTGAAAAATTACTTGCAAGTTAGTTTTGTTTTATTTTAAGTGTATTAAGAAATTTGTACTAGAAACTAAACCAAACATACTTGTTAAGGTTTTGAGTTTTTGCTGTGCAAACTGTAGCTCACTAACAGCTGGGTGCTTCAGACTCGGTGCTCACAGCTTTACTCTGCAGTGCTAAAACCATAAACTCCCCTCAGTCCCTGCTGCTGTTGCTGCTTTACTTTAACTGCATCATCATGCATCAGTATTGAACTGGAATCATTTCTGGATCCATCACCTTGTTTGACAAATAGGTGGGAAAATAATAATTTACTTCACTGTCCCATAAAGTCCCTTCAGTTTTCTGCTGCTGGAGTCTTTTACTCACTAACAATCAGCAGCAGCATTTTCCATCTGCTTGAGTCATTTGAAGAAATACATATTTTTGGACTGTCTCTGTTAAACAGGAATACTGAACTTCCTTTCAGATGAATGATGCCTTTTTTCTCCTCCTTCGTTTCAGTCTGAACTTATTTAGCAGTTTGTGTCCAAAACGGACCAGGACTCCTGTTTGCATCATTCCAATCTTTAATGTAAACGCCTCCATCAAACCTTGATTCAACTGATACATTAATGATAACCTGTTTCTTGTCCCACCAGCTTTCACCCTGTTTTTATTTATCCTTTGAGCTGTTTTGATAAAATTACCTTTTTATCTACTGATCCAGAATAATTGAACCCATTTATGTTGATTTGATCTTTATGTTGCAGATCTGTTTTTGCTATTAGCAGATGTTTTTTGTTTTCAGCATTAGGTTTGCAGTGTTTATACCTACTCTAGTTGATTTTAAAGCATACAAAAGGTTATTAAATTAGTCAACAAATGGCCTCAGACTAATATGAAATGTAAACTTAAAGCTTCTTAGCCCTGGCGCACTACAAGGACCCTGCAGAGCATCTCCTCCTGACCTGCTTCCTCCCTAAGAACAGGATTCCTGCACAGCTCTGAAAAAATAAAATGGGATCAAGCAAAGTGAGATTAGCCTAATTAATCAAATAAAGTTAAAGAAAACAAGCTTCATTTGACTAAAAAGGTGCCAATAAAGGTAAAAGGATCCCTCAGAATGAAAAGAAAACCAAAAAGTGGTGATTCCATTTTAAGAAGCTGCGTTCAGGAACCCTGCCGTTGCATTTTCGCCGTTCTGTTGTAACGTTGGTGTGGCGTCGGTGTTAGATTGTGTCCAGCTTCAAAGCGACCACGTCCAGAGCGGTTTGCCAGCTGGTGAAGGAGTATGTCGGCCACAGGGACGGCATCTGGGACCTGAGCGCCACGCGGGTCCAGCCTGTGGTGCTCGGCACCGCGTCTGCAGGTACTCGCCGACTAACTCACCTTGTTTTGTTCTTAAAAACAACTTAAATGTTTTTCCTGTTTATCTCTGTTTACAGGAGAAGTAATAATAGTGTCTAATAATTGTGTTATTGGTGGTTTTTTCTCTTTTTAGATAATTTGTTTTCCTAACATTTCTTACATTTACTTTTTCAAAGCATGCCAACATATTTACCCGAATCCGTATAAAAGTCAGACACCCTGTAATATAGATGGTTTAGTTTAACAGCTTAAAAACTATAAATATGCATCTAAAACACAAGATTTATCAATTATTTTTAATAATTTCTTTTTCAATCAACATCAGATCTGTGTGGTTCTACATTAGAAATATTTGCAATAAATTTTAAATATTTATTCCTCATGTCCAAAATCTACATAAAGAATAAAAATTGGACTTTTGATTCATTTGGTAAAATAATGAAAATAATAATAGATTTTATTTGTAATGCCTTTTATATGTTTAGATCTCAAAGGAGAAAAATAAAAACTAACCAATTACAATGGATACAAGTATCTGTAATGTGTGTGTAAAGTTAAAAATGTCTCCATCAAGTATGTGAATTGCAATCTGTAGATTTTTTTCAACACCATTTTAAGAAAAAACGATGAAAAACAAGAATATTTTGTTATTGTGACCCCTGAGTAGAAGTACGAAACACTGCCACCCACAGGTGTTTTTGGGTATTTTTGTTAAAAATTTGAAATAAACCTGTGGAAAAGTGCAAGGATTTGTTCATTACACGCTATGAAAAACCTCAAACTGCTGAATTTATCCTGACAGACCACACTGCCATGCTGTGGAGCATTGAGACGGGAAAGTGCCTCCTCAAGTACCTGGGCCACCAGGGATCAGGTAGCATCCAAAATATGCGATCATAGTGTGTTGTAGCATTGTTGGACGGTACAGAAACAGCAAGTTTCATTGACATTTGGTCTGTTTTTCCTCAGTTAACTCCATTAAGTTCCACCCCAGTGAACAGATGGCTCTGACTGGTAACCATCCACGCTTCCATCATTCAGATATTTATTAGATAAAGTACTGCAGCTCCGTTTTTACGCTCGTTAAACCCTCCTTCTCTCCCCTGCAGCCTCTGGAGATCAGACGGCTCACATCTGGAGGTACATGGTGCAGCTTCCCACTCCTCAGCCCGTCACTGACACCACTGTAAGCCTGGTCTGCAGCTGTTCGCTCAACACAGCGACTCCAGCAGATTTTATTTCTGATTCACTCCCCTGTCTGTCCTGCAGACGCCCTGTGAAGACGACGTGGACTCCTCGGATAAAGACGACGCCGATGGCGAGGCGGAGGGCCCGAACGACTGCCCTTCGGTCCGCGTACCGACCACGACGCTGCGCAGCCATCAGGGCGTAGTGATCGCTGCCGATTGGCTGGTGGGGGGCAAACAGGTGGTGACGGCCTCCTGGGACCGAGCCGCCAACCTGTACGACGTGGAGACCTCGGAGTTGGTCCACTCGCTCACTGGTAGGATGCTCTGGGGTTAGAGTCGGGTTCAGTTTAAAGGGGACGAGTTGTACAAATTTTAGCATGTTTTGTACTTTTATTTGGATCTCAGCTGCTTCTAAAAACAGACTAAAAACAAACATCCAGCCAGTTTTAGGCAGTAAGTTAATGTTTATGGGTGTCTTGAAAACAAGCTGTTTAAAAATTCTCCTGAATGCAACGTCACAAATCAGAAGTCCAGCCCGTTACCTAGCAACCCCAGTCAAGCCCAGCCCGTTACCTAGCAATCCCAGTCAAGCCCAGCCCGTTACCTAGCAACCCCAGTCAAGCCCAGCCCATTACCTAGCAACCCCAGTCAAGCCCAGCCCGTTACCTAGCAACCCCAGTCAAGCCCAGCCTGTTACCTAGCAACCCCAGTCAAGCCCAGCCCGTTACCTAGCAACCCACGCTATTCTCCAGCTGGTTTTACCCCTCTATGCCCTGTACAGTGGCTGCTGTTGCTTAGATGTTCGTTTTACTCTCTTTATCCATTGCAATTACTTGTTCTCTTTTTGTTTTGCCCTGTGAGATTTCGAGATATAAAGTGCATAATAGATAAAATCTATTATTATTAATATTGTTATTATAAGTGTTTTGTTCTTGATTTACCATCCAGAAACCACTTGCTGCATTCTTGATGGTTGTGCAGGAGGCTTTACTAATGCTTTTCAAAGATGTACGGTTGTATAATTTGCTGCTAAATGAATGTTGAGTTGGGGGGCTTGGCCAGCAGCAGCTTATGTGAATTTAAACTGAAAAGACGCACAAAAACAGATCAAAATAGGCAGAATTGAGCAGACTAAAATCTCATTATCTAAAATGTTTTTATGCAAAAAAAAAGAGTAATGGACATGGTTAGTATAAATCTGTCCTAACCTGTTCTTTACGTCTCAAACACCTGTAATCTTTAGATGTCTCTGTGCTTCAGCACCTGGATCCAGTATTCGCTCTTTAGCTGAGCTCTGGAGAGGCCAGTGAGGCAGTTTCACCATTTAACTCAAGTGTCTAGGAAAAGGGACACATCAAAGCTTTGAATCAAATGTGTCTGTGAAGGTCATGATCAGGAGCTGACCCACTGCTGCACCCACCCCAACCAGCGCCTGGTGGTCACTTCCTCCAGAGACACCACCTTCAGGCTGTGGGACTTCAGAGACCCGTCCATCCACTCCGTCAACGTCTTCCAGGGACACACAGAGTCAGTCTGACGCAAACAAGCATTTAAAAATCTAGAAAACAACTAAAATTCTGCAGGTTTCCTGAATGAAAACGAGTGTATAAAAGCTGTGCCCTCGTCCTCTGCAGCACGGTGACGTCCGCTGTCTTCACCGTGGGAGACAACGTGGTGTCGGGCAGCGACGACCGCACCGTCAAAGTGTGGGACCTGAAGAACATGCGGTCGCCCATAGCAACCATTCGCACCGACTCTGCTGTCAACAGGTGTGTGAGCTGCAAACCTGCCGATACTCGTCAAACATCAAGAAAAAATCAGACTAACGAAAAATCATCATGGCAATAACAATAACAGCATATTAAAACTAAAAGTATCGGATTTAACGTAAAACGTAACATTTCTGCTTTAGGAAAGATCTTCTTTTTGAAGGTGTGAAATTCAAACACACCTTAAATTATTGTTTATGTACATAGATATGTGCGCTCAGATCGGTCTGACTGCGCACACAGTTTAGTGGCTCGAATAATCCCATAGAGAGGAAAAGAAACTTTTTCTTTACAGCTGGAGACAGAAAATGCAGCGAAGCATCATCTCACCTGAACTATTGAAGCTAAACTGATTTGAACAAATGGAAATCATGTAAATCCCAAATACAGAAGCACTAAAGACATGAGAAATGATCCCATGTTGAGCTTGTTGCATCAGTCCTGTTTTCAAAGTGACTCAGGTAAAGTCTGTTAATGTAAAATAATGTAACTTAATGTGAAAACGTTCCACAGGCTGTGAGAGTTTTTGGTTTTCATTGTTTTTCTCAGTCACTTGGTGCATTTGCACATCAATACGTCCATTTTTAAATCAGTAAAAACTGCAAAACCTGTTTCACTTGCTCAAAATGGATACTTCATTCCTCAAAAGTAATTTAGAAAAACTTGGGAAAATAAAACTTATTATTAATTGTGACGTCCAACTGGTTACCTGTTTTGGGGGTTTGCATGAAATAACTGTGAAAACGGCAGTTTATAGGATATGAGTCCTAGTTCTAGTGTTACATTTTATTCATTCTACTTTGTTTCTTCTTAAAATACATTTTTACCACCAAATAAAGGGAAATCCACTCACAAAGTCAGAATTAGCCATTCCTGGAGGCTGCGCTCAGCTGTGGGAAATAATCTGTCCTCACATGTTCATCCAGTAACTTCATCACCAACATCTCCTCTACATCTATTTTCTTCGTCACAAGTGCAGCAGGAAGTTAGGAATAATTATTCTACTTCTTGTTTCCCATCAGGATCAGCGTGTCGGTGAACCAGAAGATCATCGCCCTTCCTCACGACAATCGGCAGGTCCGACTGTTCGACATGTCTGGAGTGCGACTGGCTCGGCTGCCGCGGAGCAACAGACAGGTCAGTCGGCAGGACGTGAACTCCAGATGGACTTTTGTTTTTAGTTTCTTTAAGCCTGATAAATGTAGAGTCTTCAGGTGAAACCCCACAATTTACACCAAAATGTGCAGCTCAATCTCAAGATGTGGGAAATTATTTGTTACCATGGCGAAACTCCAACAATACCCTAGGAGTGGATGGAGTCGAGAGTTGAAAAATCCTGAAAATCCACAACTTTAGAGGATTTTCTGTCTTCATAGTTTCTACCAATTAGCTTTCAGTTGGTAGGTAAATCTGTGGTCAGATCAGAGGTGAAGACAGTTTGTTAATTCCTATTAGAGTTTTTCCTACATCTTCCCTCTAAATGCTGCAAAGTTTGAGGGAAAAGTCAGATTTCAGAGTGGAACTGTCGATAAGTTAAAGTGAGGAAGACCGTCCTTTTATTCACTGATGAAGAGTTTTTAACTCACCGTCACGGCTACAAATATCGCTCTACAGCTGGTTTTCTCAAACTGGTGGTCCGTGGGCCTCTGGTGGTCCGCAAGATACTCCATGTAGACAAACGTTTATTTGCCATGACGTTAGCTTAAAGTGCAGTTAGTTTACCAAAGGATTCTCTTTGAAGTCTATTTGTCTTTCATTATGTTTCTGAATTACTAACAGCCCTAAAATGTTGTTAATACACACAACTCTTAGTAAAGAACAACTTATTGCTTGATTTCCATTTGACATCATTGGAAAGCTTAGAATCCAAACTTTGAGAATCTGTAAATAAGTCAAAACACTCCCGATGTGTACATGGTTTTATTTCCAAAACATGGCCGCCCGGTGAAGAAAGACGACAACAATAAGTGAGTTCAGATGTTGTTATTTTGGGGGGTAATTTCAAGAGTTTGTTAAATTAGTTAAATGATTCTCAGCTGAAAAAGTTTGAGAAACACTGATCTTCGGTCATGAGCTTCAGTCATGATGTTTGGTCATGATCTTCGGTCATGATGTTTGGTCATGATGTTTGGTCATGATCTTCGGTCATGATCTTCGGTCATGATGTTTGGTCATGATCTTCAGTCATGATGTTTGGTCATGATGTTTGGTCATGATATAGTTCCGTCTTTTGGGTTTTATAAAATCTCTTCAGGATTTCTCTAGAGCTGATGGTTTTCTGAGAAAACGCTTCAGAGCCCAGTGATGTCTGAATGAACTTTTGATTGAATTTTTAGTGATTGTTGTTGGATTATTGGTGGATGTTGTTCAGGGTCACCGTCGGATGGTTTGCTGCTCCGCCTGGTGTGAGGACAACACCGCCTGCAACCTGTTCACCTGCGGCTTCGACAGGCAGGCCATCGGCTGGAACATCAACATCCCGGCTCTGCTGCAGGAGAAATAACCTCCTCTTCTTCTTCTTGTTCTTGTTCTTCTTCACGTTGTTAGCACACAGTGAAACCTCACCCACAGCGTGTGTTTGTGTCTTGACAGATGTAAGCAGTTTAGTTTAGATGTTAGAGTGACTCCATGGAGTCGGTCTTTAAAGCCTTAGGATCGTTGAAGTTCCTCAGATCAGACTTTCTCCAGGTGGAGGGGCTTGAAAATCATCTGTCTCACTTTCCGTCACTGTTAGCAACAAAGGCGAACCTCTGAACCACTCACTGATGAAAGCACAAACAATGTACAGAAGCTCCTGCTTACTGCAAGTTAACATGTTTCTCTGTTGCTTCCTGCTGCTTTTAGCTCCAAAACTCCAGATCTAATGTTTGCTTCAGGTGGCAGATTAAAGGAAACATCTGTGAATTTTTGTGGTTTGGTGTTGCACATAATCCCTGTTATCTCTTAAGTTTTTTTCTGTATAAATTTAGAGCCATGTTTTCCTCTTGCAGACAGAAGATCAGATCGGCAACAGATTTCTGATTATTTAGGCAGTTTTCTCTTCAGAGGTTCTCAATCTCTGCAGAAACTTTATGCACCTTGTTTTTGTTTGTTTGAAATAATGTCTGTTACAGATTTTATTTTTTAAGGGAAAATTCTTCTTTACTGTTTAACTTGTGGTCAGATTGACTATGGATGAGTTGTTTCCTGATGTGCAAAAGTATTCATATCCCTTGAACTTAATAAAACCTTCAACTACAATGTGTTTTATTGGGATTTTATTAGATAGAACAAAGTATTGCATGTTTTTACAAATGATGGACAAATGTTTCCAATAACAAAAAGAGTTTAAAGTAGACTGAATTAGAATGAAATCGATGCAAATGCAGACAAATTTAAAACATTTGAATAAAACGATGTGATTTAAATAAGCCTGTCTGTGAAAAATATGTGGAAAAAACTGAAATTGGAAAAGAAAAACAAACATTTTAAAGGTAAACTAGTTGAACAGTTGCAGTAAATCCCCCTTAAAATAAACCATATCTCCAATATTTCAAGTCTTTGTCAAGACAATATACTTCAAACATTAGTTTTATATTTACAGTGTATCTCTGCTGTGCCTAATTCTATAAAACATCCTTAGTCCATATTATATTTCTGCCTTTATTACAGATTTTGCATCCAGTAAATTTTACGATTTAAATAAAATGTTTAGTTGCTTTGTCATTTTTTACTGAAATACTGTAATTAGTTTTGGGGTATTTTGTTGGTATTTTTAAGGTTGACTATTTTAAAAATAATTTATCATAAATAAAAGATAGAGATATTTCACTAAATAGATATGAAATTTACAACCATTAAACTGAGAATAGTGTTGAAAACTGAACAAATTAATCAGAACAGGAACATCATATTTGAAGAAAAACAAAACCTGGATATCTCTGGATAATGATTTCTGAGAAGTTTAGATATAAAACAAACAATAAAAAAAATAATATGTTGGAGGATTAAAATCTGAATCAAATTTACAGAGGCTTCAGTGGATTCTGTCTATTGGGATTTACAGAACTCTGCTGAACCCACAACCAAAACCCCAGCATGTAGCGGCTCAGTGAATCTGGTCTGGACTCTGTGGATCAGAGTCATGGATTCAGAGACTCTGTAGAAGGACAGAAGACCTGCTCTGTGATCCAGGTACACTCCCACTCTGGAGGAAACTGGACCTGAGATGGAGGTCCAGATGTTGTTGTGACCAAATTTAAAACTGTTTTGGCAACAATTTAATGTCCAAGATTTGTCATTACCTCCAAATCTACAGTCATTCCCATGTCCTGCTCTGCTGATGTTCTTGTATGCGACGGCTACATAAACTGTTCCTCTCCACTCCACCTCCCAGTAACAACGTCCAGTTAAACTCTCTCTGCTCAGAACCTGATGATAAACGGTGAATCTGTCTGGGTGACTTGGATAAGACTGAGGTTGATCCAGCCAAGTCACCTTCCTGTTCCCCTCTGATAGTATCAGCTTAATGTGAGCTGTATCTGGATC
The DNA here is from genome assembly GCA_903066825.1 of Alfaro cultratus. Classification (NCBI taxonomy): domain Eukaryota; kingdom Metazoa; phylum Chordata; class Actinopteri; order Cyprinodontiformes; family Poeciliidae; genus Alfaro; species Alfaro cultratus. The sequence goes on from CAEFZX010021390.1 coordinate 113,306, forward strand.
CAGTGTTATTTTACATGAATATTTTAAGAATCCAGCTCTTGTTGTTGGTTCTGGTCCTGGTTCTGGTTCTGACAGTAGAACATCCACCTCAGTGACCATCAGTGAGATGTTTGTCCATGAGTCTCTCAGGACGTCCTGTAGTTTATCTCTGAGCTCTGACACAGCTGCTGTCACGTCCTCAAAGTGTCTCAGAGGACGGATGTTGATGCTGGATGAGTGTGTCGACTCACTGAGTGCTGGCAGTGAGGGGTAGTTGAGGAGAAACTGCTTGTGATCCTCTGTGTGTGAGAGCTGCTCCAGCTCAGCGTCTTTCCTCTTCAGCTCAGTGATCTCCTGCTCCAGCTTCTCCTGAACATCTTTGACTCGACTCACTTCAGTTTCCTGCTGGGATCTGATCTGCTGCTTCACATCAGAGCTTCTTTTCTGGAGGAGACGGATCAGCTCAGTGAAGATCTTCTCACTGTCCTCCACTGTTTTATCAGCAGAGTGATTGATG